>BQNB010078373.1:0-28163 GCA_026074375.1 Tanacetum coccineum
TGTTAGAGGAAATGTAGTAATTGTTGGAAATGTGAAGAATAGAGGGATATTATTTGATATTCTGTAATGTAGTCTATCTGTTGTTTTTGAAGTCTATTTTAAGGATCTTTAGCATGTATTAGATCCTTCTTGTATCCCTATAACATTTATAATGCTTTGGTAATATATCTTCACATTTTCACAAAAAAATATATGTTAAGTGGTGATGCAATTAAGTGGTGAAAATCGATTGAATTGGTTAGCATTTTTTTTAAGTTACTGGAATCTAATACCATCATAAGTTACAAAAGAAGTTACTGGAAAGATAAGTAACTGGAATCTAATAACATCATAAGTTAGAAAAGATAAGTTATTAGAAAGATAAGTTAGTGGAACCCTACTAACAAACTAGACCAAGACAACAATAGTGTTTTCAACAAACATTCCACAAAGCCAAATCAACATCTTCATTTAGCAATCTTGTACTTCCAAAATAAGTCTGTTAAGTGTTTACGGTAAGCTAAGCCTGCCTGGGTTGGATTACTAACCTCCAATGGTAGATTATTCAACAACCTGTATAAATTTGGCATAACCCAAATTCCGCAATCACCGGTAAATTTTCCTTGCCGGTGGACATTAACATCATACCGATAGCTAATAGAGTAGTTACTTGGATCAATGTTTTTCTTTTCCGTTACCTCACTTTGTATTAATAGCTTTGGAAGTTTATCTACATACAATTGCCTCGCGTCTAGCCACCATTTTTGATCTTTAACAATCAAGTTTTTTGGAGGTAGGTTGTCATAAAAAGTTATGACATCGGAATTAATATGGAATTCAACAAGGACCCAATGATTATCCTCGACATTGATTGGAAATTAAAGCTACATATTGAGAGACATAATGTTGAAGATCGAAGAATCATTGAAAATCTTCTAGGATCATTTAAGCCATCTAGGATATCAATAACATTGATAATATATTTTGCACATCGGAATTAACACGTAAAGAACAATGTTATGAACAAGGTTTTACCAAACATTCCAAGCCCCAATATTATTTGACCAGAATAATACGGTTACATCAATGAACTGTAACAGGAATCATAAGATCCTTGAGGCTAAACTACATATGGCGTCTACATCTCTACGCCTAGAATACACACACACACATTTAGGTACAGGAACTCATGAATTGTACACCTAAACCTAATGACCTGTATCTCTTTATATAATAGAGATATTAGGTTTACAAAGGATAAGTATTAGGAAACAACTAAATCTTCCTAACTTTTATAATTATCTTCTTGAAAATCTTCTGTAATCTTCCATCTTTTGAAGAATTTCTCCTTTGTCTTTTAAGTCCTTTATCTTTTATATGTTTTGTTTTATCAACTCAAATATAATTCCCAACACATAAGATTTGTATTAAACATACTACATATTGACAAACATAAGATATATTACAAAAACATAAAACTATATCTCACCTTTTCGACAGATTCAGAAAACCAAGGCACACCATAAGTCACCCCCATCAACAAAACAACACGGCATCTTATCCCCAAGCATAAAAGTGTTAAAAAATGGACCGTAAATTGCCCAATCAGCTTCTGTCGATCTATAATGCCACAGATATAACACCCATATATCTAGATGTTGTTATGATTCAAATTATATATCAGATATTTACATTTAATTATTTTAGCGAAATTTTAAAGATGTTCTAAATTACATACCGTATCAGACAGCCATCCACGCCTTTCTTTGCCTATACCCAATAATCTTTCGCAGAAATCAGAACACACAAATGAACCTTCATTTGTCCATGGAAAGTAAAAACACTTATCTTTATTGTCTCGCAACATATCACTAATTTCATGAGGCATAATCGTTTTTGTTTTTAGAGCATGTTTTGGACGAAATAAATCCTAACAAAAGAATAAAAGTGGATAGTAACAACAACATAGCAAGTACAAATAAACAAAGGCCTAGTGTATTGCTTTGAATACTTTAAAGTAGATAATCATAGATAGAGGAGTTACATGCCTCTTTCCAATTTGGAATGACTTTACCATCATAGGCGGTTAAAGGCAGACACCTCTTTTTTACTTTCTCATTCCTAGCATGCACTTTATGATTTTTTTAGGTAGATTCAGGCTGGATCATGTATGGTGATACGTGATACTTACTCGCTTTAGCCTCTCGTTGAACCTAAAAATAAAGGTATGTAAATGAATTATAACTTTGTTATGTGTTACATAATAGATATGGTTTAAAGAGGCTTTTAAGGCAAGTGTTATTAACCTTAACATCATTTGCCTCTTCAACAGAATCACAAGTATGTGACTGAGTCTCGGAAATCATTGATTTTAATGTTTCGCTACTTTTGCATCCTTCAACAGGAGTTTCAATCACCATGGGTTGAATTGGCGATTGATTATGAAATTTTGACAAATATGTGATTGTGTTATTTAGGTAAAAATAGATATGGGAAAAAGAGGCTTTTAAGGTAAGTGTTATTAACCTTAGCATCATTGGCCTCTTCAATAGAATCGCAAGTATGTGACTGAGTCTCGGAAATCATTGATTTTGATGTTTAGCCACTTTTGCATCCTTCAACGGGAGTTTCAATCACCATGGGTTGAATTGGCGACTGATTATGAAATTTTGACAAATATGTGATTGCGTTATTTAGGTAGAAAAAATGATAGTTAACATTATAGGATAAGGATAGGTTTACCTCTTTAGGAATATTAAATTTGATTATCTTCATAAGAGCATCAACTGCAATCTTTTCGGATCCTGCTAGTGGAAGTTCACAATTCTTTGATGAAACCTGTTGGTGCTCTTCAACAATGAAATTCGGACCTGACAATTGGTTCCTCTAACGCATGTATAAATACAAGTAGGGGAATGATAATATTTCATGTTGGTGTTGGTTGTGATGGTGATTACACTAAACAACTTGGTAGTGGAGCGTTTGACGACAATTTTTTTTTTTTGGTTTACATATATTCTCCATTACAAAGTTTCACAAGGGCACAAATGGCATCCTTGACTAAAACCTGGCGCTTGACATGGCTCGTCTACTTGAGTTATACTATTCTTAAATGATATAGCCTATTCTACATAACATTAATCAACACACATTCTGGGGTCGAAGGCATCATTCTAGATGTAAAATAGTAGCCATAGAGGCAGAATACACTAACCTCATCATTAACCAAAATTTTCCATTCAACAGTTTGGTCAAAATCATGAATCAAATTCTTGTCTGCCACATTTTGGTCAAATTCATTTTGCTCTACAACCTGTACATATACACAAAATGACAGTAGATAGAACTTTAACAAGCATAATCAATCACAAAACTAGTAATAAATGGTTATTCTATATGGTGTAAAACACACCTTTATATCATGATCGAAATCCATAGAATCATTATGCACATTATTTGCATTTATATCAGTTACACATGAGGTCTGCAAAAAGGAAGAATTTTAGTCAAATTACTAAGTAAACAAAACGTCTAATAAATTATTATGTTAAACTAAGTAAACGACAAACCTTAACAGAACTATCAACGCACATAGACTCTTTATTTCCAGCCTTAACATCAGATCCACACGATGGCTGAAAACAGACATAATTGTTTAGTAAACAAATACATATAAGGAAAATAGCTCAATGCATAGCAGAAACAAAACATAAATCATCAAATAAACATCACAGACATACATTTTTATCAACAGACATACTTTTTGCAGCCACATTTGAGGTCTGAAATAAAACATAAATCATTAAATAACGAAAATAGCTCAATGCATAGTAGAAACAAAAAAGATTACCTTTTCAAGATTAGGAAATCTAGGTATCTTCAAAAAATCCTTAATTGATGTTATACGTCTCTAAAATTCTAGTTCCAAATCTGTGATCTTCTTTATAAGAGCAACACGATTATGTGGATTTTCAGTCAAACTACCAAAATCCTGCAAAAATATGATAATTTATGTTAAATAATTATATAAGTTTAAAAAAGTACCGTATAATTATATAGATATATATACTTTATAAAAAACAAAACCTTACATGATGATCAAATTCCATACTATTGCTAAACACATTAGTAACATGACTATCAGATCCAGTTTTAGATGTCTGCATTGAAAAATTAGGTATTGTATTAGCTAATAAAATAAGGATATATTTTATAGAAGTATCGAACCTTATGATGATTAACAAATTGCTCAATTGCGGTTATATGATTCTGAAAATCCCGTTGCATATCAGAAATCTTCTTTAAAAGCTCTGGTACACTCAAACCTTCTTCAACATCATGGTGAACATCTCATACACTCAAACCTTCATCAACATCATGGTGAACATTGGTACGTACATCTACCTCACGGTGAACCTCTGTGCGTACATGTGTATGAGAAACAACTGACTTGTGCTTAACACGTGACTTCTTTTTTTCCGATGGTCCATCAGATGGTGTACTTGCCTTTGACACATTATGGAAATACTCTAAACTCATTCTCCACCACTTATGTTTCATCTCATCAGAAGATGAAGTAAGGGTACGGAGCCTATTTCTAACCTGAAATAGACGATCATAATCATTCTTTAAAAATGGGGTCCCATCACTCAATGCACACCCTAAGGTATGTACATATCTGTATCTCTCAAGCATCATTGATGTTTTTGAATTAGGATAGGTTTCTAATAACCATATCTGGAAACATAACGAAATAAAGAGAATTTACTAATCAACCGTATAAATTTAAAAAAACTATTATTAATTTAAATAAAGAACTTGACTAACCAAAAGGCAAAAACAAAACCCTGCAAAGTATATGTTGGCATGAATGTCGGGCCCATAGTTGCAAGTTTTTTTAAATGACCTTTACGGTATTTACTATCATTATTGTATACCCTTTTGTGAAGCTATTTCCATATGTACTCACCCTAGGGGAAAACTCATTCCATGTGTGAATAAATCATCACTATCCAAAAGCTTGTTTGCGATAACGTGTCTTATCTCAAAACCCATAAAAACAAAATCTAACGCCAAAAGCAAACAAACACGGACATCATCATCATCATCCAATAGCTTGTTAAACTCAGTATGGTTGTTGAGTAGCTTATTAAGATCAAGGCCCTTAACATTAGATTTTTCGGGAAATACACACCCCCCCCCGCCTTCCCAAAAAAAACAGAGAAACAATAACATCCTTTCAAGTGGCTAAAAACGACAATCCCCCGAAAAGAAAACCGATAACCAAACAAAACTCATGCCTTCCAAACTCAATTGTGTTTGGCCCACTATCAAAGATAAAAGGAATATCAGTATGTGGTGGGGGGGGGGGGGGGGGGGGGGGGGGGGGGGGGGGGGGGGGGTGTGGAAACCCCCCTAAGGATCTTTGACATTTCTTTGATGTTGTAGCAAATAGTTAATCAAATGGTTATCATGCTCTTGGGTTCTTATATCTAACCACGGACCAAAAACAGTGCTTCTAAACTTTTTATAACGTTCAGGTTTGAAAGCCAACTTACTTCCTATGGTTTTCAGTAGATATAACCTAGTTCTCGCACTGACTTTGACATCATAAACCTAGATTGATTCAAAAATAATTATAAAACTACTTGATAACATTAAACATAAACTATTTATCTTAATTAAATCAAAATAAATGAACAAGTATTACTTGTAAGCTTGAACCCACATTGGCCTTTATACGTGAACCCATATCGTCGATAAATGTTTTCAGGAGATCAAACCCAACTATGAAACCCTCTTTAATCGGACGAACCCTTAACGAAGTAAACCAGACTTTAAAAGTCAACCCATATCGGTAAGGGCTTACAACAATCAAACTTAACTATGAAACCTTTAACGGAATTAATCGGACCAGTGAAATCGTTTTAGGGATTATGAAACCCTCTTTGATCGGTGTGTGTTTTAGGGATTAGTGTGTGTAGTGTGTGTGCGTGTTCTGAAATATTACGGTTACCAAGAAAATCTAAGTTATAGATTTGTTTTCTTTCCCGAGGCAATAAAGCAAATAGGTACAAAAGTACGGAACAGTTGAGTCGAGCATTTGTAAGTTGAGTAGCCGTCAGTCGAGCACTTGAGGGTTAATATGACAAAAATAAGTGGGCCGCTAATTAAGTTGAGCATTAGACACGTGTAAAAAATGAGTGGAGAGTAGTCGAGTAATTTGAGATGACCATATTGGGAATAAGATGAAAACATGACTACTATGTAGAACTCAATTTACTTTTTGGCTCAAAACCGTACTTGGCTCATACTATGATCCCAAAAATCAAAAGAAAAACATGTTCTATAAATAATAGTGTTTGTCGGAAAAAAATGATTGTTATGTCTACAATCATGTCTACTTATGTATCTAAAGATTTGATTGGTTTATTTAAAATAATGATCGGTGGGAATTTAGAGATAGAAAGTGCATAATATATTTATACAAATGATTTATGCATTAGGTATGCATTTAAGCATGTATTGTATGTCTAAATAGCACTACTCTTGTGGAAAACATAAGCAAATTAGGAGATGATAATTTTCATTTTTGATATCTTATTGGTATCCATAAATGATTATTCCATAAACGAGGCGTTGTACCAAACTTAATAAGCAAAAGTTTATATACCGCCTAGGTCATGAAAGTCAGAAGAATCTAGTTAGACACAATCAAACAATAACATCTTGTTCAATTTTATTAAATTGACTACCTTAACATACATCAAGTCATCAACAATATGTATCAAGATCACAAACATGTCTTTTTAACAAATTGTTACATGCTTAACCCTTTATATTTTCACATAAGTTTGCATATAAATACATTTTTTCAAGTAAGTAATTTACGTTATTTAACCGTTTGCATGAAATGTTTACAAAGTATAGCTCTTGAGTCGATAAATTTTGGGCAAGGGGTTGAACTTATATGATAAACTTATAAGTTTATTACGATACGATGAACTTATATAAGCTCATAAGTCTCAATATAAGCCAGAAAATTGAGGCTTATGTTATATAAGCCGAAATCAAATAAGCTCATAAACTCACGTATAAGCCGAAACAAACACCTCCTAGATCAAGAGATGGTCGATCAGAAGCTAGAGGACCATACATGCAATTTCTGCTCAATTATATCTCTTCCAGGTTACAAATTGACAGAAAAAGAAATATAAAAAACCTATAACGTTTTATCTTTAATAACAAATCTTATCTTGTCCTGTCAAAAAATAATTAAAAAAACATATATGTAACAACTAGCTTTCAAAATAACGTGTTTCGGCATAACATTGTTTTTCCTTGACCATGCTAAAAGGTGTTTAATCTTTTAAATCACGTGTATCTTTGTCTATATACGCGCCTGTACTTGTGTAACAAAATTTTTATGCGAGCTAAGTATTTTTCGGTTATACATTTTTCGTGACAATAATTTTATCGATGATGATTGTAAATAATTCATGGTGATGAATATATAAAAAAGAGTGCATTTGTTCCTTGACCATACTATAAGATGTTTAATCTTTTTAATCACGGGTATGTTTTTCTATATGTAACACCCCGTATTCGTTTCAAGATTTTATTTGTCGTAAAAGTTATCTAAGAGTAATATTTATGGCTTTTGTAGTTTAGATCATTCTGGCCCATGCCTCCTAATAGAGTGCATTTGAGGAATAAGGTGATCAGGAATAAAGTGAATTCAAGTCGCCGAAGTTCAGTGAGTTCACTTTTCAATGAGTGTGACTCTGAACTAAATGGTATTTGTCAATCTGATGGCTTTAGCCTTGTACTCTCTGAGTTGTAAGCTGAAGGACACCATCAGGAAGTAATCCATCAGAGGACTTATCCTTAGCAGGTTAACTCATCAGTGAGTCTTTTCGGTTTGAACCTTCAGCGTGTATGCTTTTCAGTGCGCTAGCTAATGAGTGTTCTAGTCACTGAAGGAATGACTTAGCTGGAATGAATTCAAATACTTGTAACGGCTTTAACATATTCAAGTGACAGTTATAATTGCATTAATGACCACGTTTAATTGGTCGTGTAACAACTAATTCCTATAATTAAAGAGGCTAATTATGTGGTGATTAATGGGCTGTTAATTACTCATAATTCCATTGACTAGGGTTGAGTGATCTCTACTATAAATAGAGATCTTAACATCTGCATGAGAGACATATATACAGACGACTTAAACAATTGGATGCACAAGTGTTATTGATTTGTGCCTAATTCAATAACATACATTTGGTCTTATCCCAAGTAGATATTCGTGATACACAGGCAATAAGGTCGAATAGTTTACTTTGAAAAGTGATAACACGATTCTAAGTGATATCCGGTAAGCATTCATTGGTATATTGTTTGCTATTGAGTATCTTCACCCTGTTCTGGGCTCATAACCACTAACAATCAAAGTAAACTATTTTGTGATAATCAACGGTTGTTGCTGCTATGAAACACATGGCTTCAAACTTTGCCAAGCTTGACAAGTTTAAAGGGGTGGACTTTAGGCGATGGCACAAGAAGATGCACTTTTTGCTTTCCAGCATGAGTGTGACGTATGTGCTAACTACTCCTATTCCAGAGGATGGTGAGAATACAACCATGGAACATATCAGGAAGAGGAACAAATGGGAGAATGACGATTATGTTTGTAGAGGTTTAATTCTTAATGATATGTCTGATCCCCTATTTGATATTTATCAGAATGTTGAATCTTTCAAAGAACTTTGGGAATCCTTGGATGCCAAATATATGGCTGATGATGCATTAAGTAAGAAGTTCCTTTTAAGTAATTTCACAAATTACAAAATGACTGATTCAAGACCAGCTATGGAACAATACAATGAGCTTCTTGGCATACTTGGTAGATTTACACAACACAAAATAAACATAGATGAGGATAATCAAGTCTCTTGTATCATTGAGAAACTCCCTCTTTTTTGGAAAGATTTCAAGCATACATTGAAACATAAGAAGGAATAACTGACTCTTGTTCAGTTGGGTAGTCATCTTCGTATTGAGGAATCCCTCAGGGCGCATCGTAATGACAAACCAAAGGCAAAAATGTTGTTGGTCCTTCAGTTGTCAATATGGTGGAGCATAACAACTCTACCGGGTACAATGACAACAAGGGTAAACGTAAACATCAGGACACCAAAGCTCATCATAGCAAAAAGTCTAAAGTGACTTGTTGAAAGTGTGGGAAACCTGGACACTTAAAAAAGATTTCAAAGGTGGAAAAGTTTGTAGCAAAGCCAATGGTTCAGACACAAATGGTTCAGTGAATTGTTCTTCCAACTCACTGAAAGGTCAGAATATGTTTAATAAATCTCTTCAGGTTTATTATGTTACATATATATCTGAATCTTATTTTTTGCAGGATAATGATGTTGGGTGGTGGGTTGACTCAGGAGCAACTATGCATGTGTGTAAAGATAAATGATGGTTCAAGACTTATGAGTTACTGAATGATGGATCTATTCTTCACATGGGAAATGAGTCAATAGCCCTGGTGCATGGACGTATGTGTGTAGATCTTAGATTTACAAGCAAGATTGTTTCCTTGTTTAATGTTTTACATAGGGGTGAGCACGGTCCAAGGACCGGACCGGACCGGACCGAGGACCGAGTTGGTCCAAAATACCGGACCGGGGACAGGACAGCAATTATACGGTCCGGTCTGGGTCGATCCGGTCCAGATCAGTCTTCGGTCCGGTCCGGTCCTACACGGCATAATCATCGGGTTTTTGGTCGGACCGAACCGAGACCTAAAGTAACAAAAACCCTGGACCGAGGACCGGACCGGACCAAAATACGTTCGGTCCGGTCAGGTCGGTCCGGTCTCTGGTCCGGTATGCTCACCCCTAGTTTTACATGTTCCTAATATTAGGAAGAATTTGGTTTCAAGCAATGTTTTGGATAATTGTAGTTATAAACAAGTGATTAAATCTAATAAAAAATTATCCTAACATGGTGTGTTTATTGGTTTTGGTTATTTGAGTAATCAAATGTTCAGGCTTAATATTGTTAATGATGTTGTTAATTCAGCCTTTATGTCAACCTCTAAACTGAATGATTCAATTATATGGCATGCTAGACTTGGCCATGTCCACTTTAAGAGGATGCAAGATATGTCTAATAATGGGTTAATCCTAGCTTTTGACACGGACATCGAAAAGTGTAAGACTTACATGCTGACCAAAATAACTAAGAAACCATTTTAAAATGTAAAACGTGAAACTAAAGTTTTAGAGTTGATCTATAGTGACCTATGTGATTTGCATGACACTCTATTATTGGGGAATAAGAAGTACTTTGTGACATTTATTGATGATGCTTCTAGGTTTTGTTATGTCTATCTTTTACATACAAAGGATGATGCATTAGATAAATTTAAAGTATTTAAAACTAAAATTGAATTGCAACAAGGAGCCCTAATCAAAAGATTCAGGATTGATATGGGAGGTGAGTACATGGATACTCTATATTTCAATATGTTGGTATAATCCATGAAACGATTGCTCCCTATACTCCGTAACAAAATGGTAGATCTGAAAGGAAAAATAGAGTACTGAAAGAAATGCTTAATTCTATGTTATCCTACTTAGGATTGAGCTAAGGGTTATGAGGTGAACCTATGTTAACAACATGCTATTTATTAAATAATGTTCCCAATAAAAGAAACAGGATAACCCCCTATGAACTCAGGACTAAAAGGAAACCAAACCTAAACTACCTTAGGGTTTGGGGTTGTAGGGCAGTTGTAAGACTCCCTAATCTAAAGCTTAAAATTTTGCGTAAAAGAGGCATTAAATGTATCTTTGTTAGATATGCTGAGCATTTCAAGGCTTTTAGGTTCTATATTATTGAACCTAATGAATCAGTTTCAATTAACTCAATAACTGAATAAAGAGATGTTATCTTTGATGAGAATAAATCCTCATTAGTCCCTAGACCAAGTCACAGGTCCCTGGTAAATGAAACTGAAGACATTGGTGGTTCAATGGTCCCTGAAGATGAAGAGGTCACTGATGAGGTTTTGGCCTAACAATCTAAACCTGAACCTGAACTTCAAAGAAGTAACAGGCATAGGATTCCAAAGTCATTTGAACCTGAATTTCAATTATACTTAATTTAAGGAACAAAGGATGAGGTCTCTGACCAACACTCCTATTGCTTTAATGTTAAGGATGACCCCAAGACATTTGATGAAGCAATGAAGTCCTAGGATGTTGCTTTTTGGAAAGAAGAAATTAACGATGAGATGGATTTTTATCATGGGTAACAACACTTGGGTGTTGGCTGATCTACCACCTAGTTGCAAACCTTTGGGTTGCAAATAGATTTTCAAAAGGAAAATGAAGATAGATGTAACTGTTGAAAAGTTCAAGGCAAGGTTGGTCATTCAGGGCTTTAGACAAAAGTCATGGATAGACTACTTTGATACTTATGATCCAGCGGCACGTATCAGTATCGTAAGACTACTGATTGCTTTGGCATCAATTCTTAATTTGATTATTCATCAGATGGATGTGAAGACAACATTCTTGTATGGTGAATTAGATGAGGAGATCTACATGAACCAACCTTAGGGCTTCATCATGCCTGGCAATGAAAACAAGGTGTAAACTGATTAAGTCCTTATATGGACTAAAGCAGGCACCTAAGCAATGGCACCAAAATTTTAATGAAGTAGTTTTGTCTAATGGTTATTTACTTAACCAAGCTGACAAATATGTGTACAGAAAATTTGATGAATCTAGTAAAGGAGTCATCATTTGTCTATATGTTGATGACATGTTGATCTTTGGCACTAACCAAGTTCATATTGACTTAACAAAGAAATTATTGTCATCTAGGTTTTCCATGAAAGACATAGGAGAGGCTAATGTTATCCTTGGCATTAGGATTAAACATGTAAGTAATGAAATAGAAATTTCTCAGTCTCATTATATTGAGAAAGTATTGAAGAAATTCAATTACTTTGATTGTACTCTAGTGAGTACTCCTATGGATACAAGTGAGAAACCGATGCCCAATGATAGTCAGTATGTATCTCAACTTGAGTATTCTAGGGTGATTGCTTGCCTGATGTATGCCATGACTTGTACCAGGTCTGATATAACTTTTTTATGGTTAAACTGAGTAGGTACACTAGTAATCTTATCACTCAGCACTGGCAAGTAATTCAGAGGGTATTGAAGTGTTTGAAGAAAACTATGAATTAAAGTTTGACATATACTGGTTATCCTTCAATTTTGGAAGGATATACTGATGCAAGATGTATCAATGACATAAAAGACACTTCGTCTACCAGTGGTTGGGTATTCTTGCTTGATGGAGGTGCAATTTCTTGGGCATCCAAGAAGCAAACTTGCATCACCAATTCAACAAGGAATCTGAATTTGTGGCTTTAGAAACTGCTAGTAAGGAAGCTGAATGGATGAGAAACCTAATCCCTGAGATTCCATTGTCGTCCAAACCTATAGCACCTATATCTATCCGTTGTGATAGTGTTTCTACATTGGCAAAGGCTTATAGCCAAATGTACAATGGGAAGTATAGACACGTAGGTGTCATGCATAGCATGATTCGTGAACTTATCATGAATGGGGTGGTATTTATAGATCTTGTAAGGTCTCAACAAAACTTAGCTGACCATTTGACGAAGGGATTGGCTAGAGACTTGGTTATAAATACTGCTAAAGGGATGGGTTTAAATTCCAACTTAGTCGCTGAATGCTAAAACACCTAACTCCTTCTTGAGGAAACTTGGGAGCTGAGTTCAACGTGGAAAGTTGAACGTTCAGTGGACTGAAGCACATGTTCTACAATCATCCCAAGGATGTACTTGGAACCTGCTAAAAACGAGGATGAAGTCTTTATTTCTTAATGGTTAATTTCTTTGAAAAAGTACTTCGCATGAGCATGAATAAAGAGGAACCACCTATGTGAATGTTGAGGTTTTGCCACTTCAGGGAGCTTTGGACTTTTAGCTCTTACAACATTTATGAATTGGATATGGACACATGGCTTGAATAGTGTCAAGAGCGTTTAAGTTTTTGAAAACTTATGTGTATTTTATCTTCAGGTATTCAAATGGGTTGAAGGGTTCAATTCTTAGAACACCCTGATTCTCAAATATTTAAACATGTAATGTACTAAGATGGAAATTCAATCCTTAGGATATTTTTGTTTATGCACATGTTTTGTTTAATGTAATTTTCATGCAAATGAATTATACTAAATTAGGGAAGATTGTTGGAAATTTAGTTTAATTGTTGGGTTCAGTTCATACCAGGTAATGGGGCTGGAGGTACGGAGTGTACACCCATAGGTCATTGAACACACTGACTCTAATAGTGGTAAAAGGGAATTCAAGTCGCTAATGAAGTTCAGTGAGTTCACTCTTAAGTGAGTGTACTCTTAATGGAATGGTATTTACCAGTCTGATGGCTTCAGCCTTGTACTCTCTAAGTAGTAAGCTGAAGGACACCATCAGGGAGTAATCTATCAGAGGACTTATCCTCGGTAGGTTAACTCTTCAGTGAGTCTTTTCAGTTTGAACCTTCAGTGTGTATGCTCTTCAGTGAGCTAGCTAATGAGTGTTCAAGTCACTAAAGAAATGACTTAGTTGGAATGAATTCATATACTTGTAATGGCTTTAACCTATTCAAGTGACAATTATAACTGCATTAATTACCACGTTTAATTAGTCATGTAACCACTACTTCCTATAATTATGGAGGGTAATTATATGGTGATTAATGGGCCGTTAATTACTTACAATTCCATTGACTAGGGTTGAGTGATCTCTACTATAGATTAAGATCATAACATCTGCATGAGAGACATATATACAGAAAACTTAAACACTTAGATGCGCTAAGGTTATTGATTTGTGCCTAATTCAATAACATACATTTGGTCTTATCCCAAGTAGATATCCGTGATACCCAGGCAATAGGGTCAAATAATTTACTTTGGAAAGTGATAACACGTTTACAAGTGATATCCGGTAAGCATTTATTGGTATATTGTTTGCTATTGATTATCTTCACCCTGTTATGGGCTTATAACCACTAACAGTGGATAATAGATATGATCATCATGCTACTCTTCTCCTTTTAAAATTTTTTGTTAGTAATAATATTGTTTAACGTTACAGATTAATTTATGCACAAGTGATAAAATTTCATTTAACAATAGAAACAAAAAACATTATTTAGATATCAGATTGGAAACACGTTACTTTTAATATTCTAAACAGGTTTTTATGTAAAATATACATAATGAGGACATTTAGCTTTGCTGCAGGACGCATGGTTTTGCTTAAAGAAATTTGGTTACACGAGCATTCTCTATATATATAACTCATAGATTGTTTCTGAAGTCGGTGTGTAACTACAGGGACTATTTATATATTTTTTTGTCATACAAATGTTGGGTTTTATGATCTAATAAACTATTTATTAACACGAGTACGCAGCGGAATAAATAAATCACGTATAGAATATGTAATTAACAAAGGTTCAAGATGTTTGTACCTTTTAGCAATCAACAAACACAATCTTGAATATACGCGTGTGTATAAAACTAGTAACCACGCGAAACCCACCAAAGATCTAAAGCAAGATCTCTCTACTTCAACACACACAACATGTTCTTTAGCAAACAATTAAGTATGCTGGTACTAGTAGTGATAAAGCAATCCAAACGCCTTCGACTCTTTAATCAATCAACACGAAAAACCCTTTGAGGGTTATTTGGGTCGATCACAAACCGAAACCCTTAGGGGTGTTTGGTTCGATCGCATGAGCTAGGAGGGAGAGAGAGGGGAGACTTTTAGGGTTATTAATTTTCAAGTTATGAGAAAACTAATCACCCTAAGCCTCCTTTTATAGCCACCTAAACTTGGCTTGCAAGTTAGGCAATTCAACCTCCTCATGGAGATTAGAAAACAGATTGACTAAGGCAAAAAGGAAATAATTTCACACTTTCCTTTTTTCATAATTACATATTAGTCCCTTGTTTAACTATTAATGACTAATAAACTTCCCATTAAATATATTAATATTTAACGCTCGTTAAGCTTTATCATTAAATATATTACGTTTAATATATTTAATATAATTGTTTTCTGTATTAACGCGTGCGTCCCTATAGGCTCCAATAAAATTCCCGGACATATATTATTTATCGTGTACATATTCCAACAGCTCCCACTTGGACATGTATCAATAATATAATAACACTGGTAAGCGTCTAGCAACACACCAATGCTCCCAGGAATACCCAAGTGTGGTTTCATAAAATCACGATTAAATGATTTATGCATTTACTATCCCTTTGTTTCCGATACCATGTTAAAATGGATATGGATCAATGTCATTTCATTATTTAACGATTCTGTTTCTTGTATATGTAATTAATCTAGATTACCAAAAGTCATTGAGACTCTTCTACAAGAGCTTTTGGGTGCGGCCACACATACATCTGATTAACTCTGCGACGGGCCTAGTGGCAGCATTCTTCAACTATTGAATGAATAAATTCTTTATTGACTACAAGTGTCAAGTCACATGCTTCACAATCACTTCTGAAAATAGTCTTTATTAGCTACCTTATTCATGATAACTTAAACTACATCAAGGATTATCCACACATGCAAGACCTACTTGCATCTCAAGTCTAAGGATTTAGTAAACGAAATCATTTCCAAGATTCATTTAATGACGCCGATCCATAAAGTGATAATCTTGTTAGTTGAGGAAGTTCGATATTCATCTTATGATTATCATGTGAGTTTGGCGAACACATTCTTGAATATCCAAAATATCACCAATCACTTAAATTTGTCTTAATTCAACAATATTACCATATTGTTGATCGACAATGGACTAATTTAGAATAATAAATATTATTCATAGATTAAACATGCAAATATAGGACATAATTTATATTAAATATAACCAACATACCAAGTATCATTATCATTAATAAAATTGTCTTAACATTCATCATCCAAATACTAAACATATATCTACATGAAACTACTAGCTAAACGAAGTCATATGCTCCTAACATGTTGAGTAAACTTTCCTTTCGGTAAAGCCTTTATAAACGGATCTGCTAGATTGTCTTATTTGTGAACTTTAAGAAGATTAATTTCACCCAATACGATGCACTCTCGAACATAATGGTATCTTCTATGGTAGTGTCTGGCACCCCTCTGAACCCCCAGTTCGTTGGCAATAAGAAGTACGGCTGAATTATCGCAAAAACATCTTAATAAGTTCGTTTATTGTTGGTACAATACCAAACCCTGAAATAAACTTCCTAATCCAAACAGCTTCCATTGCAGCTTCTAAAGCCGCTATGTATTCAGCTTCTGTAGCGAACATTGCAGTAGTACTTTGCTTGGAACTTTTCCAGTCTATCGCGCCTCCATTCAATGAAGGCATATCATGTCTGAGATTTTATGTCATCTCTCAAATCCAACATCGCAGGAGCAATCAACTCGAAGTTCAGCTTTTGGATTTCCACCATAAACCAAGAACATATCTTTTGTATTTCTTAAATACTTAAGAATGGTTTTCACAAAAGTCCAGTGTGGTTCTCCTGGATTCTGTTAGAAACGGCTTGTTATGTTTTGCGCAAACGTAACATCAGGTCTAGTGCATCTAACTACATACATAATGGATCCTACTGCTGAAGCATAGGGAACATTTTGCATACGCTTCACCTCTTCAGGTCTAGAAACACCTTGTGTTTTATTCAAGTCAAGTATTTCTTGCGTGGGGATATTACCACGCTTGGAATTATCCATCTTAAACCTTTTCAAGATTTTATCCATGTAAGAACTTTGACTAAGTCCAATTAATCGCTTAGTTCTTTCTCGATAGATCTTGATTCCAAGAATAAATGCCGCTTCCCCCAAAGCTTTCATGGCGAAACACTTTCCAAGATATGACTTTACACTTTGTAACATTGAATATGATTTCCCATGATGATTATGTCATCAACATATAAGATGAGGAATATAACATTACTCCCGCTAGCCGTTTGATATACACATAGCTCATCAAGATTTTGAGTAAAACCAAACCATTTAATTTCCTTATCAAATCTATTATTCCAGCTTCTTGATGCTTGCTTAAGACCATAAATGGAAGTTTGAAGCCTGCATACTTTTCTAGGATGTTTAAGATCAATAAAACCTTCATGTTACTCAATATAAATATCTTCATCATGATAACCATTTAAGAAGGCAGTTTTGACATCCATTTGCCATATCTTATAGTCATAGAACGCTGCTATAGCTATGAGAATCCTAATAGCTCTAATGTCAGCAACAGGTGAGAACGTTTCTTCATAATCAACCCCGTAGGTTTGAGTAAAACCTTCTGCTACAAGACGAGCTTTATAGGTGTGTACATTTCCATCCATGTCAGTCTTTTTCTTAAAAAACATTTACTTCCAATAGCCTTACCATTATGAGGTAGATGAACCAAGCACCAGACTTTATTATCTTTCATGGATTGCATCTTCGCATTCATAGCATTGAGCCACTTATTAGATTCCGAATCTAACATTGCAGCTTTATCGTTAGTGGGTTCATTAAGATCCCCTAAACTATGCTCCTCTACTTCTACATTTAGACATAAGTGTTCAGGAGCTCGTTGTATCCTTACAGACCTACGAACAAGAATTACTTCCTCTTGAGGTTGTTCGAAACCTTCAACCTCCATAGGAATTTCGCTAGTGTTTTCAGAAGATAGTGTATCTTCATCTTGAATTTCTTCAAGTTCTTTCGCCCTCCCACTGACTTCTTGAGATATTAGATTTTTCTCCAAGAACATAGCATTCCTCGCAACAACAAATTTTTTTTCAGGTGGGAAGTAGAAATAGTAACCCATTGTTTCCTTTGAGCATCCTATAAAGATACACTTAACAGATCTTTATTGGAGTTTGTCAGGCTTTCGCCCTCCCACTGACTTCTTGATATATTAGATTTTTCTCCAAGAACTTAGCATACCTCGCAACAACAATTTTCTTTTCAGGTGGGAAGTAGAAATAGTAACCCATTGTTTCCTTTGGGTATCCTACAAAGATACACTTAACAGATCTTTGTTATAGTTTGTCAGGCTTTCGCCCTCCCACTGACTTATTGAGATATTAGATTTTTCTCCAAGAACTTAGCATACCTCGCAACAACAATTTTCTTTTCAGGTGGGTAGTAGAAATAGTAACCTTAAGTTCTAACAATTATACTACGAGGCCGTCATACAATAATTATGGAAGTTGACTGATAACCGATATGGGGGGGGGGGGGGGGGGTTCTTTCGATTCCAACATAAGACAAAATTAGGAACTTTTCCATACCATAATTCATATGGTGTCTTATCAACCTTCTTGGTTGGAACCATATTGAGAATGCGTGTAGCAGTCTCTAGAGCATAATCCCAAATGAATAACGGCAAAGTTGTAAGATTTACCATTGATCAAACCATGTCTAACAAGCTACGATTCCTCCTTTCAGACACCCCATTGTGTTGTGATGTATATGGAGGTGTAAGCTGTTGAATAATTCCACAAGCTTTCAGATAATCTTTAAACTCTTGACTAATATATTCGCCTCCTCGATCTGATCGAAGTGCCTTTATAGTCTTTCCGAGTTGATTTTCTCACTCATTTCTTAAACACTTTGAAACGTTCAAAAACTTCATGTTTATGTTTAAGTAAATACATATAATCATAACGACTATAATCATCCGTAAAGGTAATGAAGTAGTTATCATTATAAATAGAATTAACATTTGGCACAAGATTAAGCATATCAATTTCATAAATACCATCACTCGGAATAGCATTAAATAAAGAACATAATCTTAGAAACTGAAATTTCATAATCCGTAAAACATTTGATTAAACCATTGTCAACCAAATGTGAAACTGAAACAACACCTCTAGTTATAGAAGGTGCATAATGGCAATTGTCTAAACAAATCACTAGGCCATTAGATAAAATTAAGTCATAACTGTTCTGATAGCTTCTACTTGTGCACGAACATCATTGCCATGAACAAATAGAGAGCTCCTTGTTTCAGTTTCCTTTCCCCTCTAAGAGCATGTTTTGTGTTACAAATGTGAGTACCACAACCAGTGTCATACACCCAGGATTTATTAAGGAAAGAAAATAATTCTATTGTGAAGATACATGAAGAACTGGCAGTGCCAACTTGGTTCTTCTTCTTTATCAACTCAACAAGGTAAGCAAGACAATTCCTCTTACAATGCCCCACCTCTTTGCAGTGGTGGCAGGCATCATCCTTTGCCAGGTGCTCTTTAGAAGAAGGTTTAGGATTTTTAGGCTTAGGGATATAACTTTTGTCTTTTCCCTTGCTTTTACTTTTACCCTTGCCTTTAGCATTAAGTAATTTCTTATTGGCTTTCTAGATTCTACCACCTTGAATCGCCATTACTTATGGTGTAGTAGCCTTTTAGGTAAACCTTTCTCATACTCAATAAGCAGAGAATGTAGTTAACCAATTGTCTTCCCCATGTTATGCTTATTGTAGTTCCTTACAAATCCAGCAAAGTAACTAGTGAGGCCATGATTAGACCAACACTAAAATCTTGTGGGAGCACATAACCAAGACGTTCCAGTTGCTCCACATATCCCTTTATCTTAAGTACATATGAGCTAACTGATTTTCCTCCTCTTGTTTGCAAGCATGGAAAGTTTAGATTAGGTCAAACTGCTCCACTCCAGCTTGTTTCTCAAACATGGATTTAAGCTCCTGAAGCATTTCATAAGGTGAGGAATTTTCAGCCTGTCCATGTAGTTCGGGAGTCATACTTCCGAGCATAAGACAAGCAACCTCATTATGAGCATCATAAACCGCATTCCACTATGCAAGTACTTGGAATTGGCAGGTGGAGCAGGGGAATAGGTTGTTCAATGACAAACAATTTCTTTTCAACTCTCAAGACCATCTTAGGTGAACGAAACCAATCATTGAAATTTGAACCAAAAAGTTTTTCTCTTTCAAACATCGACCTGAAAGCCAAATGGTTTATGTTTTAAACAGGTAGTGCCATCTACAAAACATAGTAAAGTTCAAGAGTTAGTATTTTCGATATTATTTTTTTTTTTTTTTTTTTTTTTTTTTTTTTTAAATTAATTTTTTTTGTTTTTTTTTTTTTTTTTATTTTTTTTATTTTTTTTTTTTTTTTTTTTTTTTTTAAAAACGTTTTTGGGTGTGGGAGGGGGGTGTTTTTTTTTTTTTTTTTTTTTTTTTTTTTTTGTTTTTTGTTACTCTTGGGGAAATTAACTACCCATGTTTAAATAAATAAACAATTAATTTTCTAAGGCCTAGGATCCAACTTGACATACCACCATCACATCAGTTGATCTGCTAGCAATGGTGTATTCAAAAGGTAATTGACAATCAATAATTGCCACCAGTGCAATTCCTAGAACATTATGGGACTTACTTTATTACATTAATATACTAGTAAGCATGTTTCATCCCATCTATGCCTCGAACATAAGGTCTCACCAGCTTACCTCGATTAAGTCTTCCAATCAAGAACTGTGATTATGTAACACCAAAGTCTCACGAAAAGTGTATAATCACCTTAAGTTTGCAATCTAACTACGTCTCACGTAATGTAAAAGGCAAATGTAAGTGTTCTTTCAAATTGGATGGCAACAACTTATTTAAAAAAGGGTATTTTTATTTGACGTGGCAAATATGTACAAAGAAGCGTGCATACATCTTCGTATCATAGATTTTAATAAAAACTTTACCCAATTAAGTTATTTATTACGGTATCACTTATTTTCTATACATCTCATGTATAAATAGTGTTACCTTTAAAAATTGACGATTCAATGTGTTTTCAATTCTAAAGAATTCTTATTTTATCACGGGAAAAGATTAAAGAATGATTGAAAATCATTCAAACCCTAGACCATTCGCGCTTCCTAAATAATTGCAAGATATCAGAGATTTAAAGAGTATATAAACCTCAAACCTTTGATGATATGCCTTGCAAATAAATAGTAATTTTGCAAATTCCGTCCTTGATAAAATTAAATCTTTGATTTAAAACACATTATAAACTTATTAAATTGCAAGTTTCGTCATGGGAAGTTAAGGTATGAGCTCTAACATTATAGATAACCACACCCAAGTGACTCATAAGACTTCGCAATTAACAGTCTATAATAAATCTTATTTCATAATTATTAGTCATGTTTATATTTTCTTTTCTGAAAAACCCTTTTGTTTTTACATAAGTCAAAAACTTCTAAAAACAAATAAATATATACAACTAACTAGCTTCAAGGCCCGCCCGATGGGCGGCTAGCTTTAAGAATTTTTTAAAAATTAATAGATGGAGTTAAAAGGTAGATAAAATCACGTTATAGAATAGATAGTCAAAGCTTATAAAGAATGATTCCATAATTTAGCATAAGCCATAAGAATTCCTTAGATGACTGTTGAAGCTTATGTACACTTGATAAAAGTCACATCGGGAAATGTTGACCGCAATAATGTAAACTAAAGAACATTAAGTATAACAAATTGGGTCTATATTGAATCAAAAGAAGATTGCGCATCTTAGCAAGACGGTCATGTCATTCCTTCAAATCTTCTACAAATACATGTTCCAGCACCAAACGAAATGAAGTTTCAAATTTTTGAATTGGGTAAAATATAGTATAATCAAGAAGATGTAACATAACAATTACCTTTTTGAGTATAGAGAATTTATTGCGGAGAAAAAGATCATTTAAAAAAGGCTACATTAGTAATTGATCTCATATATTACATAGTACAATAGTAATTTTAGTCATCTATTTTCTTCCATTCTCACACTTATTAAATATTATAACCTCATCTTAAGATATACAAAATTGTCTTTTGACAAATGATAAACAAACTATATTGAAAATGGACTTATGTACATATCATACTCGTGTGATGTGTAATCAAATAAATCCATGTAAATAATTTATATCAGTAAATTGTGTGATTTGTATTTCGAAAGAATACATTTATATTGTATCACAAGTGTGCTTAGTTTCTATTATAATTTACTCATTCAGAAGAGACTTGGTATTCGACATAGGTACACTAACATTGCCTTTTTTCAGTTCCCTTATACACCAAGTTATTTATCAATCCATTTGGGTTTCTTTACATATGTGTTTTTAGCATCCCCTAATAAATTGCCAATTACGTGTTGGGCTACAACTTAATAGATGCATCATTTTTCATCTGCACTGCGCTTCAATAAATTGCCTATTTGAGGTGAAAAGAACTCACCACAAACTTTCTTTTCTCCAAGACATTTAATCAAACCCGTTCATGAAACACCGATCATAAAAAAACATGATTAAGCATATTAAACACCAATCAAGTGAATCCAAATCAAAAATAAAAATTCAATCTTAGATCAAGGAGCATGTTGAAATTAGCTGTTGGTATTATATAAGAACACTTGTCATTTACCTAATAAACGGCTGTAACCCATTATCTAACCCACCATTTTTTAATTCTAATTAGAAGATACAAATGAATTGTTTATGACTATTACTATGTGCATGCAGCTTGAAACAACGCAGATAGTCTGTTGTGCGCTCATCCTCTTCAAATTGGGGTTCCAAGACCATAATAGGACTTGGTTGTTCTTGGTCTTCGCGAACTTCACACCGTAGGAAACCGCTATCCTACCCATGGTGTGTAAGAAATTTTTTTTAAATCCCGAACAACATGAACCTAAAATATGCAAAATAAAGGACTACATGTTATATTCACGAGAATTAGATAAAAAAATTGTATCATAGTTAATTCGAGGAAAGAAAATTAGTGTGAAAACATAAGCACGAGCTAAATACAAAGTCCTTAATTGGTTCAGTGGCATAAGCAACAGCTGAATTTTACACTATCTGATGTATGTGCTCGACCAATACCATTTGTCAAGCATAAAAGAAACATCAATAACCTCCTTCTCAGCCTTGCACATGTGTACTATACATAAGAATTTACCTGGGAATGTATGACAAGACACCCATTTTTCAGACATTTCGCTCATTCCTTTCTATTTGATGACAGGCTTCATCTACAAACTAAATTTAAAGTGGCAATTTAGAGGTGATTCTAAAACTACATAAATCAACAACAAAATAATAATAACATACACGAGTAAATTGTGCAGTGATTACAAACTAAATTTCAAGTGACAATTTAGAGGTGATTCTATCATTTTAAATACGAAGTAGAAGTGCCTCCTAAACCGAATTCTTTTAACAGAACTCATGCTCTTTTCACCAACTATTAACTACATCTTTCTAACTTACTTTTAGAAGAGCACATTAATATGGATATAGCAATAGAAAATAGCAACCGAGTTAATGATATTTGAGAAAACAACACAGATACTACTTAGGAAAATGAATCAGACTTACCATAAGATTTCCGATTTGGCTTTGATTTTTAAACCCAACGGTTACGATGATGCAAAGAACCACAAGAATCCAATTGATATCTGGAACATATATTTGCCCGAGAAATTTCTTTGATGTATGAACAACAACGACAGATGATCGCCTGCCCGATATATACAACAACAGGTTTTTAGATTATCGAGTTTTTGTCATGTAATTAAAGTTCTAATACTGAAGACTATCTACTTGTGCTAAAGAGTTGGTAGCAATACTAAATCGAAGTACCTCGTGACTGAGATGCCATAAACTTCTGTCTCTATTGTAGATGGATGTCTTTATCACATAAACCTCTAAAAACAAATAAATATATACAACTAATACACATAACATCTATTTAAAAAAATGACTTAACAATTAACACATGCAAATATTAATGATGATTCTAATTATCAAATAATTAAACTAAGTATATATTCATATAAGGCTCATTCTTCCAATGAATCGGCCCACATACATCGATATTAAACCGATTTGCATAAGCCATATATGAAATATACACCACATAGCACATAAAACTGAATAAAAATATCATTGCGACTCAGGACCCCGACAGACATAGCTAGGTCTTCCCATCTTTTGCAGTAAACTACAAAGTTGTATCTTACTGAGTCGTGGATCTACCATTAAAAATTTAAATTTTTTCGACATACGAGGAATATTTTACGAATATTTTAGTAACAGTGTGTCAAACAATCCGAAAAACTAAAAAAACTCAACTTTTATGTTCTAATCATTGAATTTTCATGTAATCTAATTAACAATTAATTATGAATAATATCATATATATTATCCATGATAAACTTTCATATGTTTATCACGGATAACAAATTAACTATTAATTAAAACCTGATCAATTAACAAATTAAACTATCGAATGTAACACATAAAATTTCATACAACCTAGGATTTTGTCTAATTAATTTTATCCACTATAAAGATCTAATCTTTTATAAGTACAAAACGCCTAAAGGGCTTAAAAACTAACCAAGAACCCTAATTTGTCAAATTTTACATCTTTGTAATTACAATTCTACACGATGACTCGTGATGCCACTGTTGGGGTTTTAACAACTATTGACCAATTTAAATCACGAGTACGCAACGAAAAAGATAAACACGTATAGAATAAGTAATTAACAAAGAGATCAAGAAGCGTGTACCTTTTAGCAATTAACGAATCACCTTCTTGAATATATGCGTGTGTATAATAATAAATACCACGCTAAAACCACCCAAGATCTAAAGGTAGATCTCTCTACTTTAACACACACAATACGTTCGTAGCAAACAATTAAGTATGCTAGTACTAGTAGTGATAAAGGAAACCAAACGTCTTCGACTCTTGAATCAATCAACACGAAAACCCTAAAGGGTTGTTTAGTTTTGGTCGAACAAAGGAAACGAAAACCCTAAAGGTTTTGTTTGGTTCGATCGAGCAAGGAGAGGAAAAGGGAGAAGAGAGATTTATAGATTTAGGTTTTCAAGTTATCTAAATAATGATCCCCTAGATCTCTTTATATAGGCATGCAACTTAGCTTGCAAGTTATGCAATTTCACCTCTTCTTGAAGATAAGGAAACTAATTGACTAAGTCAATAAGGAAACAATTCTCACACTTTCCTTTTTTATAAATCCAATATATTAGTCTTTAAACTATTTAATGAATAACATAACTCCCTTAAATACTTATATTAATATTAACGCTCGTTAAGCTTCATCACTTAAATATATTACATTTAATATATTTTTTATTAATTGTTTTACATATTAACGCATGCGTCTCCGTATGCTCGAATAAAATTTCCGGACATATATTAATTTACGTGTACATATTCTAACACCGTATGAGAAGATAGGTCATGCATCAAACACGGATAATTCAATGATTTCATTAGCAAGCTTAAAAGACATTCAAGAAATAAAAGGTGAATTTTCTACATGACATAAATCAATGGATTGCAAAGCTTTTGGCCTCTTGAAAACAAATACTAACGGGACCAATTTACTAATACATTTTTTCTTATGAAAATGTATTAGTAAGTCAAATAACAAAATGGGCCTTTAAAAAAAGTCAAATAACAAATGGAGTTCAATTAAAAAGTGCATAGAAGACCACATACATAAGCCAAAATTCCTTTAACAAAAGTCCATGAACGAGATACAACATTAAATAAACTTGGTATATTCTCGGTTATAAAATATCTTGATATCAACAGCTTCCTCCTTAATGATGAACACTCAGCTTTGGAATGCAATTCCACGAAAAAGCACGATTTATGCATATACTAACAGCAACAACCTTGATGGCTGAGTTGTCAATTTTTGAAGCATGACCAGTAGTTCTAGATATAATTAAATGAATGAATACTACTAGTATTTACAAACATAAAAAATTGAACAAGTAGCAACACTACTACATAAAAAATTGAACAAGTAGCAACACTACTACAAAAAGTGTTTTTTAGAACGCCTCTTTTATAACGGTTTCACGCTATATCGTTCAAATAAATCAAAAAAGCTGTTTTATAGAACGCTTTAGTATAAAACCGTTCAAAAAAAACCTTATTTAACACAGTTCCCAAAAGATTTTTTAGTACGGTTTTTTAATAACCGTAATAAAAAAGAGCATTTTTCAAAAATTTCCAAAATTAAATGGCGGGATGTTATTACCTCCATTTATCTATTTCATGTTTTTTACGACGGTTGTTGGAGGAACCGTTGGATAAGAAAACCAAACAAATCAAAATGAACCACAAATTAACACGAGAGCCACATACACTTTTTTTTTCTTTCTCTCTCTTCATTCCTTCAAAGTTCTCACACACTTACACATATATACATCCATTGGCTAATCCATCACAACCACTTTCCAGAAACCGAGAGCACAATGTCTATCATCAACTCAACTCGTCGAAATCATAAACCTAGAGGTGGCAAATGGGTCGGTTCGGATCATGGGTCAAATGGGCTTTGGGTCGCACGGGTCGTGGGTTAAATGGGTCATGCTTTAAGAGTGGGTCAAATGGGTCATTGGTCGAACGGGTCGGGTCGGGTCGGATCGACCAACTAAATTATGGTGTTTTCATACATTTTTAACGTTTTATACGTTTCGTCAGTTTTTTTGCGTTTTCGTCGGTTTTTCCGATTTTTTACGTTTTCGTCCGTTTTTTTACGTTTTCGTCTGTTTTTTACGTTTTGTCCGATTTCTTACGTTTTCGTTCGACTTCTTACGTTTTTTTACGTTTTCGTCCGATTTCTTAAGTTTCCGTCCGTTTTTTACGTTTCGCCCGTTTTTTACGTTTTCGTCAGTTTTCTTACGTTTTCGTCTGTTATTTTACGTTTCGTCTGATTTCTTATGTTTTCGTCTGATTTCTTACGTTTTTGTCTGATTTCTTACGTTTTCGTCCGTTTTCTCGCGTTTCCGTTTGTTTTTTACGTTTTCGCCCTTTTTTACGTTTTCGTCAGATTTCTTACGTTTGATCTGTTTTTTTACGTTTTCATCTGTTTTTTTACGTTTTCGTCAGATTTCTTACGTTTTCGTCCGATTTCATATGTTTTCGTCCGTTTTTTTACGTATTCGTCAGATTTCTTACGTTTTCGTCCGGTTTCTTACGTTTTCGTCCTTTTTTACGTTTTCATCCGTTTTTTATGTTTCCATCCGGTTTTTTAAGTTTTCGTCAGATTTCTTACGTTTTCGTCCTTTTTTACGTTTTCATCCGTTTTTTATGTTTCCATCCGGTTTTTTAAGTTTTCGTCAGATTTCTTACGTTTTAGTCTGATTTCGTACGTTTTCGTCCGATTTCTTAAGTTTCCGTCCGTTTTTTATGTTTTCACCCGTTTTTTTACGTTTTCATCATTTTTCTTACGTTTGCGTCCGATTTCTTACTTTTTCGTCCGATTTCTTACGCTTTCGTCCGATTTCTTACGTTTTCGTTTTCTTCCGTTTTGGACGTTTCCTTTTGTTTTTTGACCACTTTCTTCATTTTCTTACGTTTTATACGTCTTTATTCGTTTTAAAAAACAGACAAAAACGGACGAAAACGTAAGAAAACAGACGAGAACGTACGTAAACTTACGAAAACGATAAAAAAACAGACGGAAACGTAAAAAACGGAGAAAAACGTAAAAAACGGACAAAAACGTATGAAATCGAGCGAAACGTAAGAAATCTGACGAACACGTAAAATCCGAATGAAAACGAAGGAAAACGTAAAAACGGACGAAGACGTAAAAACTAAACGAAAGCTTAATAAAACGGACAAAAGCATAGGAAATCGGGTGAAAACGTAAAAAAAACAGATGAAAACGTAAAAAAAACAGATGAAAACGTAAGTAATCGGACGAAAACGTAAGAAATATGACAAAAACGTAAAAAAACGGACGAAAACTTAAAAACCGAACTAAATCGTAAGAAATCAGACGAAAACGTAAAAAAAGACAAAAACGTATGAAATCGGTCGAAAACAAAAAAAACAGACGAAAATGTAAGTAATCGGACGAAAACATAAAATAAGGGCGAAAACGTAAGAAATATGACAAAAACGTAAGAGATCGGACGGAAACATAAAAAACAGACGAAAACGTAAGAAAACAGACGAAAACGTAAGAAATCGGACGAAAAC
>BQNB010078374.1:0-30566 GCA_026074375.1 Tanacetum coccineum
TGAAGAGAGCTTTTGAAAACTAGACTAACAACTAATAAGCTATAAATTCAAAACATAAAACTAAGCCCTATAAGCTAAAAATCTAGATTTAGAACCTACAATCTACTTACTACTGTTTTTAGCTTTTTTGATATAATTAATGACTTCTTTAAGCTAAATGTTCCCAGGTAAATAAGCTAGTAAATGAAAACTAAGACTAAATTCAACTTAAGCTAAATCTAATCTATATTTAACTTGAATTTAAGAACCTAAATCTTAAAATTACTAGCTAAAATAAAACCTAAAAGTGACAGCAGTACTAATTGCAGTTAGTACTGATGCACTTGGCAAGATATTCAAAAGCCTAAATGCAGGTAACCAATATGGTTACCCTGCACCTAATACACTCACTAGAAGTGTAAAAACCTTAAAGTAAACAAAATATAAACCTTAGAGAGCTTAGATCAAAATTTCATAAGTGAAATCACAAGGAAAATCCCCTGGTGCTGAGACAACAAGAATAAGCTCAAACTATGATCTAAAATTTAAAATAAACCTTAAAACTTGTTTAAAACTTGATAATCTAAGAAATCTCAACTGTCTAAAGTGAATTTACCAAAATGCTTTGACTTTTGATAGTCAAATAAGCCTTATGCCAAACACTCCTTAACTTTTTTGACAGAATTGGATTAGCCTATGATTTTAAAATCTAATGATCTAATTCTAATAACCAAATAACTAACAGCTTTTAACAAGCTTAACAAACAATTTTCATTAATCAAATAAGCTACATCTAAGAATCTAAGCTAAACTACTTATTTTTGGCTTTTTATGGTTTTTATGACAGACAAGAGATTACTATGATTTATGATATAATAAGCTAAAACAGATAATTAAACACATTTAAAAAGCTAGAATAAAGGTAAATAAGCACTTATAAGCAAACAGATTAAGCTAGTAAACAAATCTACACTATTAAGCATAAATTGAACTAAATATTAAAGACTTAAGAAATTAAATGAAAACTTACTTGAAGCTTCAGCTTAACAGAAGCTTAATAGAACAGCTACTAGCTCTAGCTTATCCAAATGGATAAGCTAGTATAAGTCCATGGGAGCTCTTCCATGATAAGCTCCCCTTCCATAAGCTAATATCCAATAAGTTCAAGGTACTTAGCTGTTTTTAAAGGTTTAGGTAAATTAAAATCAAACTTGAGCTCAATTATTAGCTTAGAGACTAATAAGAGCTTATTCAGTAGCTTATGATCTTTAGCTTATCATTTAGAGAAAAGTAAGAGCTTATGAGAGTTAACAAAAGAGCTTATGACACAATAAAACTGAATTTCATTAACAAAAGATACTGATTACATTACTTTAAAAAGAAATTACAAAACATTTAAAGAAAATTACAATAAGCCAAAATGAAATTTTAAGCTACCTAAAAGCTACTAAAAAAACTCGATTCTTGTGTGTGTGAGGTGAGGGTGCTATTTATAGCCATTGAGAGAACCTTCTAGGCCTTGAGCTCCTGCACGCTCCTCTTTATCTCAGCCATCAAAATCAATCCAATCATTGGGGAGATGTTGTCATCCGTTGGATCAAGTGTGGACACTCAAGGATTGCCATGCTGTCATTCTTTGATGTGACACTTTGTGTTAGTTTACTGAGTGAATCCAATGCAAAAATCCTCATTCCTTTGTGCTTTCTCAACCTCTACGTGTGATCCTTGCCTTGTGAGCTACTAAGAGCTTTTGATATGACTAATCTAACCTTGCCATCTTGTTGTTTATCACTTGAATTGACTAACTCACCCCTTAATTGTGATTTGCCCTTTCCTTTTACTGCGTGGTGAATTGGGGAAGGAGATGAATAGTGTTTCTTTTCTTCGCGCCCTTTTTAACTGATTCAGGGTAATTCGTTTTAAACTTTAGGCTTATGTCAAGAATGGTCCTTGTGGTTGGTTTAGTAAAGGTGTAGAGAATGAAACAACTTTCATAAATGGCAACATTGGTCCTTGTGGTTATATAAAAATGGGTATGGGCTAAGGATTTGGGCTTTGGATCCGGGTATGGCCCATTTAGGTTTAGGGACCATTTGTGTCACATTTTGGAAACTTGAGGGACTGAAACGGAATATTTTAGGGTTTTTTGTCTTTTGTGGTTGACTTCTGTTGACCAAGATTGACTGGAGTTGATTGTAGATTTGACTTTTTCTGGCTTTGGCTTTCGGCTTTTGTTCACTCTTCCGTTCTTGTGTCCGTGTTTGCCCGTTTTTTTACGGTTTTCAAGTGATTTTTCATATATCCGTTTCTGCACACACAGAACACAAAAACAAGTACATTTTTGCCATTTTTCACTGTGTTTTGGGTTTAATTGGATTATTTTAGGTATAAATGGATATGTGTATTTTACACCTATCAGACACAAAGGCCCAGAGATAGCCAAACCAATCACACCTCTATCTGAGTCAGCTTCTGAAGAGGGTTAATACACAAATATGTTACTAAAGTTTGCCAAAATGTTCACCTAAGTTACTAAAGTTTTTTTTCGTTACAAATAGGTTACTCAAGTATACGGATTTATCCTTTGGGTTACTGAATCTTTAAAACAGTTACAAAAAGGTTACTCAAGTATACGGATTTATTTTTTGGGTTACTGAACCTTTATAAAGAGGCTTATTATTTGGCTTATTTACCCTTAAAAAAATTCACCTGTATACTTGAGTAACCTTTTTGTAACCAAAAAAACTTTAGTAACTTAGGTGAATATTTGGACAAACTTTAGTAATATTTTTTTGTATTAACCCCTTCTAAAGAAGATAGTGATCATGAACAAGCTCAGAAGGATAAGGACATGCAGAAAAATTTGGCACTCATTGCAAAGTATTTCAAAAAGATCTACAAATCTACCAACAACAACCTCAGAACTTCCTCAAACACCAAAAACAAGAATGTGGATACTATTCCAAGATACAAGAATGACAATAAGACTGGACAATTTGGGAATCAGAGGACAATGACTGTTGCTGGGGCTAGGGAGACTGTAGGTGGTCAAGTAGTTTAGTAGTCTGGGATACAGTATTTCAACTGCAAGGAATTTGGTCATTTTGCTAAGGAATGTAGAAAACCAAAACGCGTTAAAGACTCCACGTATCACAAGGAAAAGATGTTACTGTGTAAACAAGCTGAGAAAGGTGTTCCACTACAAGCAGAGCAATCTGATTGGCTAGCAGACACGGATGAAGAGATTGATGAACAAGAGTTGGAGGCACATTACAGCTATATGGCAAAGATCCAGGAAGTTCCTACAGCAGACTCAAGCACTGATTCTGACCCATTAGAACAGGTACAATATGATACTGGATATAATGTGTTTGCCAATGAAATACAACATTCTGAGCAATCTGAATCCATTAGCAACACATGTGTAGTGGAAACGGGTGATAGTAATGTCATTCCTGATTCACCGAATATGTGTGATAATGATATTCAGAATGATCAAAATGCTGTAGAATGTGATGATGAGCGTGTTGCGCTTGCTAATTTAATTGCAAATTTAAAACTTGATGTTGATGAAAATAAAAAGATTCAAAAGCAATTAAAGAAAGCAAACGCATCATTGACTCAAGAATTGACTGAGTGCAAATTTATTCTTGTGGAAACTAGTAGAACTCTAGGGGAATCTAATAGTATTCAGGATAGTTGTCTAGTTGCACTTCAAAATAAACAGACTGAGTTTGAGAGGTACAAGAAACTGAATGACCGTACAGTTGACTATGACAAACTTGAACAGAAGTTAAATGAAACTCTAGGACTATTAGCTCAAAAAGACATTGAAATAAAAGAAGGTTTAAAACTTAAAGCCTATGAAATTTCAGTTGTCAAAGAGAAACACGATGAGTTAGTCAAACAAAGTCTTTTAACTAAGTCACATTACGAAGGTCTTGTCAAAGATAAAACAAAGGTAATAACGGATTTGAAACTTAAGGAAGAAAAAGATATTGACAAAATGATTTCAATGGAAAAGCAATTAAAGTTTTTGAATGAAATTATTTACAAAAGAAGTCAATCAATCCAAACCATTCATATGTTAGCACTCAAATGCCCTACATTTAATGGAAGACCTACCTTTGCAAATCCAATGTACCTCAAAAAGGCTCAAAATAAGAAACTATGTTTGTATGAGATCCCACATGACCAATCTGATCCTGCAAACAGACTCATCCCTGATAGGGAAGAGATTCTGACTCTTGAAGAAGAGAGTCGATCAAAATTGAATAAAGACTTAGTGAAACCCTATGACTACACAAAATTAAATAGTCTTTATGAAATTTTTAAACCCCCGACACAAGAATATCTTGTTTAGTTAGCACATGCAAATGAAATAAGAAAGAAAATGTGGAGAAAATCATTTGTGAAAATGAAACCAAAAATTTTCAAAAACATAGATTTCTTACCAGTGTCCAAATCAATAAGCAAAAGTAGACAAGCATATAATGTCATGACGAACAACATAAATCATCTTAGAGAACTTGTCGATCAAGCTTGGGTAAAACATTCATAGGATCATTTTCGCGCCCTAACTGCTCATGATATGGAAATCCTAATAAAGACATGTTTGATGCCTCTTGCCCTTAAGACAAAAAATGATAGTTTCACATTTGTTCATGAACTTAAGCAAGAAATGCATGCTGATTTAAAGTACGTTGAATCCCTTGAAAAATAAATTGACGAACTTGAATCTAATAAAGCTGAATTCTCAAAAATGTATGATATGCTCTTGCAAGAATGTGTGTCTAATGATGTTATGTGTTCTTATTTGCATTCGTTATCTGATTTAGATGCGCACACTGAATTGCAATGCCTATATCTTCATAAAGTCAAAGAATGTGATTGTCTTGCACAAAAGCTTTTGAAACAAACTGAATTTGTTAGTAAAGAAGTTTATACTGAGCTTTTACGAAGTTTTGCTAAATTAGAAAAACACTCAATTTCTCTTGAACTCGCTTTACAACAATGTCAAGAACAACTAAAAAAATGACACAGTTTGCAAAGAAAAAGAGTCAAACGTATTTCTAAATCTTGAAAGTGCAACTTTGTTTTGACAATACATGATGTGAAAGGTCATTTGCAAGACACAGCAACATTGCAATATGTGATGTTATAAAATCTCATTGAAATATGCAATAGGAAAATCTGGTGTGTGGAAACTACGTTTGATAAACCATCTATTGTTCGACAACCAAATGCTCAAAGGATTCCAAAACCATCAGTTTTAGGAAAACCGGCTCTTTTTTCAGACTCTCTTGAGAGGAAAAATTTTGCAAAGAAAAAGTCAGTTCCAAAAACTAATGAGTCAGAGGATTTATCAAAACCAGTCACTACACAGAATTTGCCTCAAACAGCAAGAAAAGCTATAAGTAACACAAATGTGATTAAACCAGGCATGTATCGAATTGACACTAGGACTACACAAACTAGAGTACCACAGTTGCCTCAGACTTCTAAGAATACTAATCCTCGCGTGTCTACATCTACTGAAGTAAATCACATAACTAAAGTTAGCAGACCACAGCTTAGGAGCACTCAAATGAAAGATAAGGTCGTGCCAAACACTAGTCAAGTGAAGTTTAAGAAGACTGAAGTAGAAGACCACCATAGGATTTCTAGTAATTCTAATCAAACAAAGTCTGTAACTGCGTGTAATGACAGTTTAAAATCCAGAACTTTGAATGTTAATGTTGTTTGTGCTACTTGTGGAAAATATGTGTTTAATTCGAATCATGATGCTTGTGTTTATAAATTTTTGAATGACGTGAATGCTAGAACTAAGAAGCCTAAAGTAGTGCCTATTAGTACTAGAAAACCCAAAAGTTAAGCGAACAAATCTGTTGCAACATACCGTAAGAAAACAGTTGCATCAGAAACCACTGTCCAGAATGCCAAGACTTACTATAGGATGTTATATGAGAAAACTAGTAAGGCGTAGAAATGGTGGATAGAACAACAATGCCCATCAGGATATAAATGGGTTCCTAAGACAAAAATGAAATGGGTACCTAAAGTTAGGAATGAAAGTGTGCAAAAGAGAGTTAGTTTTGCCATAGATAATGCATCTAGGATAACTAATGTCTTGAAACTAACAAATACTTTAGGATCCAAATTGTCAAGTATTCCATCATCCTCTAATTCTCTTGTAGATTGTTCAACTCATCCTATTCATTGTTGACTCGGGATGCACAAAGCATATGACAGGCAATATATTGTTACTGTGCAATTTTGTTGAAAATATCTGGGTACCGTTCATTTTGGCAATGATCAATTTGCTCTAATTCTTGGTTATGGAGACTTGGTTCAAGGAAATATCGCGATCAACAGGGTTTACTACGTCGAAGGTCTCAATCATAATTTCTTATCGGTTGGTTAATTTTGTGATGCGGATTTGGAGGTTTCTTTTCGGAAATCTACGTGTTTTGTTAGAGATCTTCAGGGAAACGATTTACTCACCGGTAATCGTGGATCTGATCTCTATACAATTTCTCTTCAAGAAACAACTTCTTCAACTCTAATCTATCTCATGGCTAAAGCCTCGCCAACTCAAGCATGGTTATGGCATCGAAGACTTTCTCATATTAACTTCGATTACATCAACTTGCTTTCAAAGAAGGATGTCGTGATTGGTTTACCAAAGTTAAAGTACGTCAAGGATCAACTATGTTCTTCTTATGAAGTGAGTAAAGCAAAAAGAATTTCATTCAAGACAAAGGCTGTTCTAAGTTAGAAATGATGGTTAAATTTGCTTCATATGGACTTATGTGGTCCAATGCGGGTTGCTAGCATTAATGGGAAGAAATATATTCTGGTAATTATAGACGACTACTCCAGATATACTTGGACTCTCTTTCTACGTTTCAAGGATGAAACACCAGAAGTTTTAAAAGATTTTCTTACGATGATACAAAGAAATCTTCAAGCCCTAGTAATTTCTGTTCGAACTGACAAAGGCACTAAGTTCTTAAACAAGACACTTAATTCATTCTTTAAAGAAGAAGGAATTGAGCATCAAACTTCTACTCCTCAAACACCTAAACAGAACGGCATTGTCGAAAGACGAAACCGTACTCTTGTTGAGGCTGCTTGAACGATGCTTTCAGCTTCTAAACTTCCTTTATTCTTTTTGGCTCATGCAATTGCAACCGCATGATATACTCAAAACAGATTTATCATCATCCCAACACATGAGAAAATGGCATATCACATCATTAATGATAGGAAACCTTTAATTAAACACCTTTACATCTTTTGTTGCACTTGTTACCTAACCAGAGATGGTGAAAATTTAGATAAGATGAAAGAAAAAGAGGATCCATGCATTCTGGTGGGATACTCCACACAGTCAAAGGGATATCAAGTTTACAACAAGAGAATGATAGAGACGTCTGTTGCTAATGACACTTCATGCCTTGTTCTCCAACGACAAAAGGCGTCAGATTATAACATCTCTGACCCCGTCCCACAACTACAAAATGTTTCTTCTTCAGCAGATACAACCGTTCCATAACAACAGGAGTTGGTTCTTCTTTTCGGTCCTTTGTATGATGAAACTTTCAATGCGGGTACTTCTCGTGTCAATAAGTCTTCTTCTCCCACCGAAAATACTGCTCAACAAGACACACACCCTACAACGAATATTCACCCTACATCAGAACCATCAACTCCCACAAATATTCATGCTGAGGAAAACAACGATATTCAAGCAGACGATACAAAACATGAATTTACCAATCCTTTTTGTACAACGGTACAAGAAGTTGCTAAGTCTTTCTCACGCAATATTGGTAATTCAAATTTGCATACCTTCAATCAACCATAAGATTCTGAATACTGATGGATAAAAGATCACCCGTTAACTCAAGTTCATGGAAATCTATCCAAGCCAGTGCAAACAAGATGATAACTTGCAACCGATCCTAGAATGTGTATGTTTGCACTCACCGTGAGTACTGCGGAACCGAAAAACATTAAGGAGCCAATGGCTGATTCTGCATGGATAGAAGCAATGCAGGAAGATCTTCATCAGTTTGACAAACTTCAAGTCTGGGAATTAGTTGACAAACCCTTTCGTAAGAACGTAATCAAGCTAAAGTGGTTATGGAAGAACAAAAAGGATGAAGACCAATCTGTAATTCGCAACAAAGCACGACTTGTAGCTAAATGTTATGCTCAGGAAGATGGTATTGATTTCGAAGAATCATTTTGTAAAACCTAATACAAGAAAATTTCATAAAAGCATGAATAAATTTCATTTTAATTCTAGAAATTAAAAAAATACAACATATGACAATTATGGAATTTATGTAAGATTAAGATACCTTGTATTTTGTAAGAAAAATAATTAATATTTATGTATATATACTTTAGCCGAAATTACTAGTATTTATTTAATTATACTTTACAAATTAAATAAAATAAATTAAGATAATTACAAAATAAATTTGGCAAGATTAAAATTCTGATTTAATCATTTTTAAAGCCCATATTTTCGGCCAAAATACCTAGTATAATTCTTTTATGCATTTTATATTATTAAACCCTAAAAAGAAAAACCACCGAAAACCCTAAAATCAAAAGAGGCGGCACAAAGATTTTTTCCAGAGCTAGCACGAATTTTCTAAGGTGTTTTGAAGGTCAAGGATCGTGGGAAAAATATTGGAAAGATTGTTTAAGGCTTGGTATTTTTATCAATCAGGCCAAGTACGCTTTAGAGATACTTAAAAAACATGGTATGGAAAAAGGACAAAGCATTGGTACACCAATGGCTACCAAACCTAAATTAGATGCAGACTTGAGTGGTGAACCCGTAGACCAAACTAAACTGACCAGACATAGTGCAAGCAGTATGTTATTGTGCAAGATATCAAGCAAGACCGACTAAAAAACACCTCAAAGAGGTTAAAAGGATCTTTCTCTACTTAAGGGGTACCATTAACATGGGACTCTCGGTCATCCGATGGGTTCTGGTCAGCTTTTTCAGATGCCGACCCTGCCGATGGCAATGGTACTCGCAAAAGCAATTCTGGAGGAATACAGTTCCTAGGTGATAAGTTAGTCAACTGGATGTCAAAGAAGCAAGACTGTACTGTAATGTCATCTGCAGAGGCTAAGTACGTGGCGTTATCTGCAAGTTGTGCTCAAGTAATGTGGATGAGGACACAACTTAAGGATTATGGCTTAAACTACAACAAAATACCGTTGTATTGCGTCTCTCAGTCAGCCATAACAATCTCATGCAACCCCACGCAGCACTCCTCGTACCAAGCACATCATAACTCGATATTCATTTCATCTAAGGAAAGGTTGTAAAATGTATAATTGAATTGTACTTTGTCAGAAATGAATACCAATTAGCTGATATGTTTACTAAAGCCTTAGCTGAAGATAGTTTTCAGTATCTTGTCAGACGAATTGGTATGAGATGTTTGACTCCAGCAGAACTGGAGGTTCTGACAAACGAATCTGCTTAATATTCCATCAAACATCAACATGTACATATTTTTGAAAAAAGAAAAATATAAAAATATAAACTTTCAAAAAGAAAAATACAAAATCAAAAAATCAGAAAATGTTTCACAAAAATAATCTTCTCGACATGTCTCTTAGAATCGATAACATGTACGTACCTAGAAATGTTGATTAACATCAACACGGGTGTGTAAATGAAGTTCGAACAGGAGTTTCAAATGCTTTCAAAACATGTCATTTCTAATTTTTCTTTATGACTTGTAATTGCTCTCAGATTGCAACTCGGACCCGAACGACAAAGGAGAGTGTACGCTTTGGTGCGCTTATCCTTAGCGTTAGAAGAGATGTCTTATAACATGATGTTTTTCAAAATGTTGAACATAATTTTTCAAGAATTTCTCAATGACAATTCATAATCTTTCAAAATTGTGTGTTCAACACTCTAACCCTCATAAAGTTTTACAAGACAATTCTTCTACATTTGGTGTCATTTTCAAAAATGAGTCAATGTTTGAGGGGGAGTTATTCGAAAAACAATGTTTTAATGTTGTTAGATACATCATCACATGACAATTCTTATGCATTCAACACATTATAAAAAGTCTTAATAACAAATCTGTAATAATGATGACTACTCAATAGATTATATGTTATAAGATGATTAAGTGGTTGAGCATAATTTTTCAAGAATTCTTCAATGACAATTCATAATTTTTCAAAATTGTGTGCTTAACAATGCTAACCCTTAATTTTATATTCATTTTACAACTTGGTACAATGTTGTATATAATTCATGCTAAGAATAAAAGTTTTTCCCACAGAATTTTCATGACAAATTTTAATCACAAAGTATTTCAAAAACTAAGTGAATTAGTATTTAAAATAAGGGGAGAAATGTATTTAAAATGTGATCTTGATATATTTATGTGATCTAATAGACTCAAAGTGCTTGATACTCTTCGGAAAAGGTTTTATGGTTACGATCTTATACCCAACAACATCTTAATTCATGACGATTCTGAAGTCATAAGGTGGTTTGGTTAGGCATTAGTCCTATGATCCAACCAGAACCGGAGGGATCTACCCAAGGATATCCCATGTTAGAAATGCAGTCTTAGGTATGATGGAGATGAATGAGTTTAAGGAAGAATGTCCACTAAGATTGAGTTAACTCTGGAAACAATCACAACAAGGTGTTAGTAATGAACGTCTTGGTTAAGCATTGAAGGGTTTAAATAATGAAAAGAACGTATGGATAAAGGGTGAAATAAAGGCAGCCCTCCCTATCACCTTAGGCAGAAAACTGGTCTATACTTAATCTATTGGTTTTCACAAAGATGCTGAATTATGATATTGAAGCGACATCCATGGACCAGTGGTGAAATGCTAACCCCTTCCCAGCCATTTGAGTTTCTCTCAATAGAAACTTGTCTTATTTGTCACGGAAATACACACGACTTTTATTGACATTCTCACTCTGAGTTAGTTGATATTGAATAGGTGGCAGTTTGCTCCAGCCTCCGAGTACTTAAACCAAAATGCACTAATCGAGTCTAGAGCCAAGAGATCAATAAAATAAATCTTATTAGGACACATTCCATGACAAACACCTGTTGAACACCAAGAAGTTCACAAGCTGCTAACAAGAGTCATACGCATTATCCTTGTAATTTTACAAGAACATCCGAGTAATACTTAAGTATTCACTGTGAAGATGGAAATTCTGCTTGAGCCAACATCAAACAAGCTCTTAGTAGGTGACTTGTGAGATTCTATATGAATCAAACTTGTGTCAACTGGAAAGAAACGATGGTGCGATTCTATGTGAATCAAACTTGTTTCAGTAAATGAAATTGATGACTTAAAATAGAAGTTAGTAAACTATACTGATCATCATATCTTGTTGTCTACTTTGAGACGTTTCAGTATTGAGAACAAGCAAGTACGATGAATCTAATGCATACGCGTTAAAGGATCTAACACTTTTAGCTGGAAACCCTGTCAATGAGGTTCTTCTAAATTGAACCTACCTGATCACAGGTACAGTATTTATACTGTAAAATGGTCCTTACGGAACAGGAGGTTAATGCAACCAAATCTTGACGAATGGACAAAAGCCTATTGTCCATACTCTGCTGTTTTTAACAAACATTAAAATGCAGGTACAAACGACGGTGTTGCAACCTTATTCCAGCTGAATTCGGATTCATTACCACATGCTCATGCTCAAACTACAAAGACTTTACCTATAAGCATCGAGATTCAAGAATCAAGAAAGCTCAACTACTAAAGACAAAGACTTTCGCAAACTCTGATAAACAAGATCTTCATTTAAGATATCAAGTCTATCAAGGGAGATTGTTAGCAAGCTTTCAAGATGATGCAAAGTATGAGCATGTTGGTCAAAGACACAAGATCGCAAGATGGCAAAGACGATAAAGACTAAAGGATAAAGATTTAAAGATCTCGGACGTAAAGACGAAGTCAAAAGACAACGACAAAGGCTCAAGATCAAAGATCACACAACATGAAGGAACAAGCTACACAAGATAAGCACCAAGGACAAGAACAACGAGCTTACGAAAAAGCAATCTCATTGATCTCATGAAGGAGTGTCACAATGAACTCACTTCGGGGGAGATTGTTAGCCTCAAAATATTGAGTCGAACCAGAAGTTTGTTCTTTAGGAATATTAGGTCTCGGTCATTTATTATTTATTTAATTAAATGTTGTAATAGGCTAGAACGGGGATCGGGCTCATTTAATTAATCTAATATTGTACGCGTTTTGGACTAAGGTCCAAAGTAATCCAGAGCCCGACCTAAGAAACAAACACCACACGGCCTAACAAAATCCTTACAAGGCCGGCCTATTAAGGTGGTATAAATAACCCTCTCCAAGTGTGGAGAGGGTGTTGTTTCTCTTTGTATTTTCACATAGTTAATTCAACCATTCTCATTTTCCTTTCTCTGCTTTCTCTCTCTAATCCTCTCTCTATTTTTCTATCATTCATCTCATCTTATTTTCTTGTTCAAATGGTGAAGTGAAAGTGTTCTTGGGTTACCAACAATTGGTATCAGAGCCACGGGTGGGTTTAGTGGTTTAAGTTGTGGTTTTGTAGCTTAATCGAGTTGCGTATTACATCATGGACCCAGTGATGCAATGCACAACCCTTCCCAGCCATTCGAGTTTCTCTCAACAGAAACTTGTCTCATTTGTCACGGAGATACACACGAATTTTATTGACTTTCTCACTCTGAGTTAGTTGATATTGAATAGGTGGCAGTCTGCTCCAGCCTCTGAGTACTAAAACCAAAACGCACTAATCGAGTCTAGAGCCAAGAGATTAATAAATAAATCTCTATAGGACACATTCCATGACAAAACACTTGTGAACCACCAATAAGTTCACAAGCTAGTTAACAAGAGTACTAACGCATTATCCTTTGAATTTTGATAGAAACATTCCGAGTGTACGTATGTATTCACCGTGAAGATGGAAATCCTGCTTGAGCCAACATCAAACAAGCTCTTGGTAGGTGACTTGCGCGATTCCATATGAATCAAACTTGTGTCAACTGGAAGAACGAGGTGCGATTCTATGTGAATTAAACTTGTTCTCGTAAAATGAATTGACGGTTTAATCAAAAAGATAGTAACTATCTGATTCACTCTTACCGTGTTGTTTGTTTTGAGACGCTTCGGGAACGGGAGAAACGGGCTAGTGCAGCTGCGAAAACCCTTGGCAGATGATTCATAGAATTCATATCTTGATCAACTGGCACGTATTTTATTGATAAATTAACGGGATCCGTGGTTAATACAACCTTTTTCAATTGAAGTGACAAGGACACTCGCGTCACATATCTAATCGATTATCACTAACTTAAACTGCAGGTTATGCGGGGGTGGCGGTATCCCTTCTAGCTATGTCAATTCTTTTACCATATGCTCTGCGCAAATAACAAAGACATACTAGAAGCATCAAGATTCAAGAAAATTAGAAAGCTCAGATTTTAAAGGACAATGACTTCCGCAAATTCCTGATATCAATCTTCCTTCAAAGATATCAAGTCTATCAAGGGAGATTATTAGCAAGCTTTCAAGATGATGCAAAGTATAAGCATGTTGGTCAAGACACAAGATCGCAAGGCGGCAAAGATGAACAAGACTGAAGGATAAAGATTTAAAGATCTCGGACGTAAAGACGAAGTCGAAAGACAATGACAAAGGCTCTGAGATCAAAGGATCAAACGGCATGAGGAACAGCCCTACAAGAAGGATAAAGGACAAGACTAAGACAAGTGCTTAATGACAAAAAGCAATTCACTGATCTCATGAAGGAGTGTCACAATGAACTAACTTTGGGGTGATTGTTTAGCCTCTAATATTGAGTCGAACAAGAAGTTCATTCGTTAGAATATTAGGTCTCGGTCCATTTATTATGCTATATGTTATAGTAGGTTAAGAAGGGTAAACGGGTCCGTGATACGTTGTAAACTAGTATTGTTTGCATTTCAGACTAAGATCATTGTATCCTGAGCCCGCCAAGTCAAAAACCTTTCGGCCTAACAAACGCCAGTGTGGTGTAAGTATAAATACCCCTCTTCATGTGTGGAGAGGGTGTTGGTTCTCATTTGTTTCACACACACTTGTATGAATTAACCATTCCTTTTTCTCTCTTTATTTCTCTCTAAAATTCTTTATATATGTCCTAATTATTTCTGGCCAATGTGAAGTGAATAAGTGTTTTTGGGTTACCAGACATATACGTTTGGTATACGGCTCGATTTCTAGTGTGTAGTTCCGGTGATTTATCGCGTGTCAAAGGTCGGCGGTTTATACGTTGATTTCAAATCAGCGATTTTTACGTGATTCCAATCCACAATTAATAGTAACTAAAATCTTAGCGATTTATACGTTTATAAAATCCAGCGATTTATACGTCTAAAAAATCCTGCGATTTATACGTTACCAAAATCCAGCAATTTATACAGTCTTCTAAAAGGAGATTTATGCAAGTTTTCTTAAGGTGATTTATACTATACATTTGGGTGGACTTGAACACTTCCCTTGGATAATTTATATTTTTGCCTTGGAGATTTATTACGAACTTTTTATGTGATTTTGTAAAATCCCGTGAAGTATTCAATTATTTTCTCAGTATTATCAAGAATTGTAAAATCCTGTGTAATATTTAGACTCATTCACTTAAAACAAACAACAATTTAACACAACAACCTCTTATCACCGAACGATAAAAAAGTTATCTATTCTCATCTTATCACATCTAAAATCAAACATGGATTCAATAATTCCACTTGGACAAAAGAATACTCTTGCTCAGTACATGATACTCCCTGGTGCTAACAATCGTCCACCAATGTTGGACAAAGACTTGTATGATTCTTGAAAAAGTAAAATGGAATTATACATGCAAAACAGAGAGCACGAAAGAATGATACTTGAATCAGTTGAACATGGTCCACTCATTTAGCCTACGATTGAAGAAAATGGGGTGATCAGGATAAAGAAATATGCTGAATTATCTGCTACAGAGAAAATTCAAGCTGATTGTGATCTCAAGGTAACTAATATCATTCTTCAAGGTCTACCATATGATGTCTATTCACTCGTTAATCATCACAAAGTTGCCAAGGATCTATGGGAAAAAGTTCAACTACTAATGCAAGGTACCTCATTGACTAAGCAGGAAAGGGAGTGTAAACTGTATGATGCATTTGATAATTTTACTCACATCAAGGGGGAATCACTTCATCAGTATTACTTGAGATTCACTCAGATGTTCATGACTAAACATTTACAAAATGGAAAATGGAGCAATTTTAAGTTAATTCAAGTTCTTAACAGTCTTTCACCTGAATGAAAGTAATGTTTGGGTCTGATGGCAAGATTGTATAAAGTTTTTCATACTTTTACTCTTTGTTAAGCTTCAAGTCATAACTTGAACAACCTCGAGAACTCCATGCAAATGAAGTCCATCTTATACGTGAACGCAATCAAGATCTACTTGCACTAGTTGCGAATCATCAGATGACACCACCATCATTCAACACTTATCAGCTTCATATAACAATCTCTGTTTTTCAACAATAGTTTCACCTCATCTCAGTTTCCTCATTATGGATCAACTTCCTCCTACACAATCATTTCTTTAACTACCTTATCCATCTTAAACCTCTTCGTAATTTCTTTATCCGTCAACAATGTATCCATATGCTTACTTATCCACCCATTCATTAAGAGGCTTGTCCCACAACCACAATCTGTTTCTCAAATTGAATATATTATCTCCACAGTTAATCAACAAACACATCTGACTGAATTTCATCAAATAGAATCTAGTCTAGCAGTTTATGTGTTTAAGCAAGGAGATGACCTCATTGATGCAATTAACAAAATGATGTCATTTTTGTCTACCGTCATCACATCTCGTTTTCCATTCTGCCAAGCAATCAGCCTAAAAATCATCAAACCAAAGACATACAATCAACTATCATGATGGAAGGGTGGATGTTATAACCACTTCAGGGAGACAAAATTTTATGTGCTAGTACTTCAGGAACAAGAGCTAATACTTCAGGAACAGTAGGGAATTATTCAGGTCAACAAAGGGTTGTAAAGTGTTTTAACTGCCAAGGGGAAGGTCACATGGCAAGACAGTGCCCAAAGACAAAGCAAAAAAGAGATGTTACATGGTTTAGGGATAAAGTTCTATTAGTGAAAGCTAAGGAATGTAAAGTTCGATATGAGGAGAATTGGAATTCTTGGCAGACCCTGGTATTGCAGAAGGTCTAGTTTTACAGTCGGTCATTACACATAATGCAACTTATCAAACCGATGATTTGGAAGCGTATGATTCTGACTGTGTCGAGATGTCTACAGCCAAAGCTGTTCTTATGGCCAATTCGTCTAGTTATGGATCATATGTTCTTTATGAGGTACCACACTCTGACAACACTCATAATGATATGCTAATTCAAAATGTGTAAGAGATACCGTATTCTGAACAAACTCATCTTGTGAATTATCCAGAGAATGAGATAACTAGTGAAAGCAATATCATACCTTACTCTCAGTATCTGCTTGAAACACAAAATGCAGCTGTTCAGGATACAAATTCTTCTGCACAACAAGATGCCATGATATTATCTGTGTTTGAACAACTATCACAACATGTAACTAATTGTAACAAGGTCAATAAGGATAATCAAATAGCCAAAAAAACCCTATATGGTGAGCTTGAAAGATACAAAGAATGGGTAAAATTGCTAGAAGAAAGACAAAATGTGGATTTAGGTACTAGAGAAAAGCTTATAATTGATGATATAATTCGAGATAAAGATGCACAATTTGCGGATTTTGAAAAGGAAATTAACTCTCTTAAACAAACTCTTTCTAAACAGTTAAAAGAAAAAGAATCGTTAACAAAAACATTTAATGTTTCCAAAAACGAATCCAAGGAAAAGGAAGCTAAAAATATTGATAATGAAATTGCTTTGAAAAAGAAAGTTAAAGAACTAGACAATATTGTGCATAAAATGGGTCAATCCGCACAAACTGTGCATATGCTCACGAAACCACAAGTTTTCTATGATAACAACCCGAAACAAGCTCTTGGTTTTAAAAATACTTTTTATCTTAAGAAAGCTCAGCAAATTAGGCCAATGCTTTATGATGGTAGTGTTATTGCTAAGGAAACCAATGTGATTTCAGTTGCTGATTCTGAAGAGACTTTGATGCTTGAGGAAGAGAGTCGATCAAAAATGCTTTTAAAACAAAGTGATTCAAAAGTCTTAGAAAAGAAAGTTAACATTAAACCAATAAATTATGCTAAGTTAAATCGATTATCTGAAGATTTTGGTAAACGTTTTGTCCCACAACAAGAACTGTCTGATGAACAAGCTTTCCAGTTACAAACTTCACACCCTAATACTAAACAATCTACTTCTTCGCCTGTCAAAATTGAGGCTCCTTGGGAACTTCCTAAGGTAAGCCTGGTTAATACAAGCCTTAAAAAGCTTAAATACCATCTTGGCCAATTTGACAATGTGGTAAAAAAGCGAATTACGTCTGATGCTTTAACAGAAGGGGAATGGGGATTTGAACACACTAAAGCTGTTTTTCTAAAAGAAATAATTCCATTTGTAAAAACCTTAAAAGACATATTCAATATTTTTGATAAAGATCTTTTAAATGAGGTAACAGAAGTACAAACAGTTTTTAACCAGATGGATGCCGCTGTTCAACAGTATCATGTAGACAAACAGTGCTTTAAAATTCAAAAAACCATTTTTGATTAAAAATGATCGAATCTTGGATCAAATCATTTCTTAAGATATTGTGAATATTCTTGTGAATTTTTCGATGGATATAAATACTTCTGTGAATGTGAATTCTTCTGTTGCTATGAATGATTCTGTGCATTATGTGGAAATGTGCAACAAGTGTCTCGAACTTGAAGCTAAGCTTATCAAACAACACAACATCGTTGAAAAAGATGAGTATAATAGACTTTCGAAAATATTTTCTAAACTTAAATAACACTGCATTTCTATTGAAGTTGCAATGCAACTCAATAAAGAAAATTTTCAAAAGAATAACACATTTGTGAACCAAACTAAACCTTCATCTGATCAATTGTTTGAATTAAACAATTTGAAAGCTGAGCTTCAAGCAAAAGACACAACAATCGAGAAGTTGAAAGCAAACATTAAACGTTTGAATAAAACTTCCACCACAAACAATGTGAAAAAGGACTTAGATGAGATTGAGACCATTAATATAGAACTAGAACATAGGGTGACAAAACTTATTGCTAAAAATAAGCATTTAAAACAGACTTGTAAATAACTCTATAATTCAATTAAACCATCATGTGTTCAGGCTAAAGAACATGCTTAATCACTGGTCAATCAATTAAATCAAAAGTCTGTTGAAATTACTGATTTAAATGCTCAACTCTAGGAAAAGGTTTTTGTCATAACAGCATTAAAAATGATCTTAGGAAATTCAAAGGAAAAGACATAGTTGACAATGTTGCCCAAGGATCAAATGATACCACTATTGCTCTAGGAATGTATAAGCTTGACAGAGTAACTTTGGCTCCTAAGGATAAGAATAATAGGGAAACTCACATATACTACCTTAAGCACACTATGGAACAAGCTGCTATTCTCAGGGAGATAGTTGAACAAGCTAAATCACTAAACCCTTTAGATAGTGCATCTTACTCTGCCTGTAAGTATGTTAAGCTGATTCAAGAGCTGCTAGGATATGTTAGAGATACTTGCCCTGATATTCACAAACCTAGTGAGAAATTAGGTGTTGTCACGCCTATCAACAAAAAGAAAACAGTTAGGTTTGTTGAACCTGTCATATCATCAAGCACATCCCAAAAACAGTTAAGCTCTTCCCAAACAATGACCAAACAGACCACTAACAATTCTGTGTCAACTTCTACAGGAGTAAGCCAGTCTACTAAATCTAGCAGGTCAAAGTCTATAGCCAATACAAAGAATGATAGGATCCTGCAGATTTCAAGTAGCACCCAGAAGAAGAATAAAGTAGAAGACCACTCTAGGATAGTTAAGTCTAGTTTAAATAAATCTAATTATGTTGTTGAACCATCTGGAAATGCAAATGTGCAACATTTCAAATTAAATACAAATTCTGAGCTAATGTGAGTTAAATGTAATAGTTCTATGTTTGATGCTAGACATGAATTATGCTTTCTTAAATTTGTTTCTGATATGAATGCGAGTTCTAAATCTAAGTCTGTTAAGAAAGCTAAAAAGAAAGAAGAATGGAAACCTACAGGAAAAGTGTTTACTAAAATTGGATATAACTGGATACCCATAGGAAGGACTTTCACTTTAGTCAAAATGCGTGCCCTTTAACTAGGATTACCGCCACTAATAAAGTGCCTATTAGGGAACCCATTCCTCTATAAGTAATTGCACAAGAATCTGTAATAACTAAGGTTTATACTAGGAGACCTAAGGTACCTAAAACAAATGGTTCTAATAGCGAACCTAAGATTGCAAAATCTATGATTTCTAACAAAACAGAACCCGGTACATCTCGGGGATCCAATAATTCAGTTGCTCCATCTTCTTCTTCTGTCGATCACAGGTTGTCCAAATTGTTTTGTAGTATTTGGACTCTGGATGCTCCAAGCACATGACTGGAGATCGCTCTCAGCTCACCAACTTCGTTCACAAGTTTCTCGGTACTGTCAAGTTCGGTAATGACCAGATTGCAAAGATTATGGGGTATGGTGACTATCAGATAGGGAATATAACAATTTTAAGGGTTTTTTATATGGAAGGGTTAGGACACAATCTATTCTCCATTGGTCAATTCTGCGACTCAGATCTTGAAGTAGCTTTTCGAAAACACATGTGCTTTGTTCGCAATCTAGAAGGTGATGATTTACTATCAGGATCTCAGGAAACCAGCCTTTATACATTATCAATTGGGTATATGATGGCATATTCTCCGATTTGTCTCTTGTCCAAAGCCTCAAAGACCAAATCCTAGTTATATCCAAGGTCTTGAAGGAATCCCCAAAAACACCACACTTTCAATGATGATACCACTTCATGAAACCTCTTCATGAAAGCTCAACTTGGTTCAACTATACTATACTTAATGTATTTCAACTTCAGCAACGACTTGGGAGGGGGATTGATGAGAGGGTGAAAGGGTGAGGTGGTGGCTCAAGGTTCATCATTTAATTGTAGCGCCAAATCCTAATCACTCATTTAACATCTTTCTAGGTAAATGGACTAAGAATCATCCAATAGCAAATGTGAACGAAGATCCTTCTCTGCCAGTCTTCCACTAGAATTAACTTCAGACTGAATGCGATGTGAGTGTTATTTTGATGCCTTTCTCAACTATCGCCATATCATTAACCAAAAAAAAACTTATAAAGAATGCAATGTAAATCTACTTGAGAGCAATAATCATGGCACTGTCTGGAGGTGGTACTAATTCCTATACATCCAGTCGATCAAATTCATGGATTTCGTCTTGTATGGCTTGAAACCAGCAGTCTTTAGTAGCTGCAGGACAATACAGAATTGTAGAAGCACCACAAAGCATCCGTAGCAAGCTGTTTCCTAGTGGATACCGGTCTTGAGGAATTCCCAATGATGTTATCAAGAGGATGAGAGTCAATCCATTTCTGGATATGTTCATGATGTTGAGTGGATTGGTTAGACTCATGTATGTTGATTTCCCCAGATGATGAAGCTTCAGAGTTATAGTCTGGGGCGAACACATTAACAAATGGTTCGGGATCAGCTGCAGCAAACGGATTAACTTCTGCGTATGGCTCACCTGCTAAACCATGATGAACCGAGGAGGAATGATGATCCAGTGGTGATGATGTATGACTTCCTGAAGGTGCGTCGAGATCAATAGCAATAGACACGGATGGACCTGTAGGTATGACCGGGTCTTGAGCTACATTAGGAATAGGATTCTGACGGATACTCAATGGATTAAAATACTCATCAAACATGGGTTGGAATAACATCTCCAATTCTTTATTTGTGGGTGGTGAATTTGGTGTAGCTAGGAGCGGATGGGTACGAGCCCTGAACTGATAGGTCTAGGTGTCAACAGGTTAGGAGCGGGTCCTGAACTGAATTGTACAAGAGCCATTTGCTTAGTCAGCTCATCGAATGTAACATGAATAGTCTCTATTATTTGTCGGGTCCTTTTGTTGTAAATTCTGTACCCTTCCTGTTTGGTGCGTAACCAACAAAGATACCAATATCAGCCGTTGGTTGTAGTTTCCCAAGATTCTCACTGTCATTTGTAGGGTAACAAAGAGCACCAAATACTCGGAAAAATGTGATATCAGGCTTCTTATCGTGTACTAGCTCATATGGGGTTTTCTCGTGACGTGTGTGAATAAGGGAACGGTTTTGGGTGTAACAAGCATAATTTGTAGCGCACAGCTTTGGCCCAAGAACATCGGTGCGTGGAAAAAAATTTAACATTGTTCGTGCCGCTCGACAGAGTACGGTTCCTTTCTTTTGACAACGCCGTTTTGCTGTGGAGTCCTTGTAACAGTCTTTTGTATGAAAATGCCTACCCTTTTCATAGTGGTCATAGCAATGTATTGTTTACAAAATTCTGTGCCTTGTCGGTGCGAATGAATCTTACAGTTTTGTAGAGACGACTTGATTTGCGTCAGAAACTTTATGACAACTGCAGGGTTCATCCTTGGTTCTTCAAAAACGTTAAACCCACGTAAACCGAGAATAATCATCGACGATGACCAAGATATATTTCTTCCCATTAATCGTTTGAAGGGTGTTTAGAACTTCCAAATTGGTGTTTTCAGTTTTGGGTTTGTGGGTATGCTTTTTGCTCTTTCCTAATTGACAGGCAGAACAAAGATGATCTTTTTCAAACTTCAATCTAGGTAAGCCTCGAACAAGGTCTTTTCTTGCAAGATCATTGATGGTACCGAAGTTCAAGTGGTTTAAACGCCGATGCCATAACCAGGATTTGTTCTTGGAGGCTTTGGATAGTAAGCAAATCGGGGATGACTTCATCATGTCTTCAACAGAGATAGTGTATAAATTAGAGCCACGGGACCCTTTAAGTAATTCAACACCATCCGTATCACGAACATAACAAGAATGCTTTCTGAAAGCAACCTCCAAATCTGAATCACAAAATTGACCGACAGAAAACAAATTATGCCCCAGTCCTTCCACATAGTATACCCTGGAGATTACACTATCACCGATGACATAATCTCCATAACCCATAATAGCACCAAAGTGGTCGTTCCCGAATCTAACTGTCCCGATAAACTTTTTCACGAAATTCATGAGCCTTGAGCGATCCCCCGTCATATGTTTTGAACAGCCTGAGTCCAAATACCAAAGGACGATTTGTACGACCTGCATTTGAAAACAGACGAAGATGGAGAGTTTGGAAAATTGGATCCCCAATGTTGGTTGGGTTCCGATTGGTTAGCACAAGCAGTGGCTGACATTCCTGTAAGTTTAGTGAACCTAGTTAAAGGGCACTGATCACTTAGGGTGAATGTTCTTCCTGTGGGTCTCCATTGATAACCAACATTATTAAGTGTTTTGCCAGTTGGTTTCCAAATTTGTTTAGGTTTCCAAACTTGTTTGATCTGTTTAGGTTTCCCTACTGGTGTAACTTGCTTAGGTTTCCAAACTTGTTTGACATGACGCACAACATTTTTAACATTGAGGGAGGCATTCACAGAGTGCAAATAAGTAACCACACACATATCATGATTAGCCGAAAATAAACATTTGTTACATGTTTGGCACACAGAATGAGAATTCGAATTAATTACAGTACGCTTAGAGCTAATACTAGAATCAACACGATTCGTGGTTTTAAGGCTAGATCTAATTGTCCTAGAGTGGTCTTCTACTTTCTTCAAGCCGTCACTTTTCGCTGGCGGGATCCTATGTTTCTTGAGTATGCTCCTAGGTTGAGATCCGCTAGCATCAGTGCAACTGTTTACTCCTGTAGAAGGAGGCACAGGGACATTAGACTTCTGAGTGTGCATGGGCTCTACATGTTTGTGTGTAGTACTACTTGATGTTGCACTTTGGTCCGCAAAAGTAACTTGCTTTTTCCTAGGGGTGTTAGCATGCTTCTTATCTTGTTGATTGAAGACCTTTGGACAGGTGCCAAACGCATATTCTAAAAGTTCCTGAGAGTGCTTAGTGTAACGGCAAGCAAATGCGAGTGATCTATCTAAAGGTCTTTCAACTTTGGCTTCTTCCACTATTTCGCGAAGTGTATCTACACTTTCCTTAAGATGCCTGAGATAAACTAGATGAACTTCCCTATTATTCCTATTGCGAGGGGGAATAGGTTCAACATCTAGAGCATACTTTCCTGGTGCAGTTACTTTTGGTTTAAACTGAGTTGTAGTGACACATGAGACCGTATTCTGTATTTGGACCTTTAGACTTTCATTTTCATTTTTAAGGGCATTTGTCTGTTCTGTATGCTTAGCACGCGTAATCTTGATAGAATCATACAATTCCTTGTAATGCTGCTTAATCTTTGCATTTTCTGCCCTAAAAAGTTCGTTTTGTTCTTGAAGACTATAAACCTCTTCAGTTAATTGTGAGATCTGAAAGTCTCGACCCCTAAGATCTAGTGGTCGGTCTAGTTCACTATGGGTCTCCTGAAATTGAGAGATTTGCATTTTCAGCTTTTGAATGACATTGTCTTTTCCTTGAAGGGAAGCTTTCATTTGACCGATCACAAAAACAGAGTTAAAATCAGGAGTATCGTTAACGGATGAAGATGGTTTATTCTGAAAACTATCTTTAAGGTTTTGATACTTTAACTGTAAGTTTAGGTGATTTACCTCAAGATTGGAAAACCGGTTTAAAAGATCGTTATAATTATCCTTACGGATATCATCACGTAAATTAGAAAGCTCTACTTCAAGTTCCAGACAACGGGTTTTGACAACATGATGAGCCTTTTGCATTTCAGTAAATCTAACTACATTGAGCTCAGAATTTGAGGCAACATAAAACACTTCTTTAAGCAAGCAATCAGCAATTATATTATCATGTTCGAGAAGAAGGTTTTTCCGTTCTATCGCATCATGTTTCCTATCAACAGTACTTTGGTCTAGTTCAGCTTCCAACTCATCAAAGGCATCACTCATTTCTTTAACTTCTTTTGTTAGAGCCTTTTGAATGCCCTCAAAATGTTCTTGAAGAGTTTTGAAAAATGGAATGACCTCCGTGAGGTAACATGTCTTGGTTTGTTCAAAACCCCTTTCCCCTTCAGTGATCCCAGTTGGTGTAATTCTCTTTTTACATGTTTTATCAAATTCCGAAAACAGTTGTCTAAGTGTAAAAATGTTGATTTTCACTTGACTTTTGGTTGGAAGCACTCTGGGGACAAGCGTTGCAGGTGTATTTGGAGGATACACAGTTAACGCTTTGATGGGTCTGGTGTTCTGCTCTTTGAGAGCTTCAGCTTTCATTTTAACAATATCTTGAGACCAAAATAATTGTTCCGGGGTCAGTTGTTTCTGTGGTGTAAAGGTCGCTAAAAAATTCTCTTTCAAATAATTAGGCGGTGTGATATTGACCTTATTATCCACACATTGCTTAGTTTTCATTTTATCATGCATTTTCTTCCTAGATATTACAGTCAGTTATAGGTTTCTCTCACAGTCTGTACTACGCCGGTGCATGATTAGTGTGACAATTACATGACCACAATTATAAGGGCAGGGCTGAGCTTGTCTTGCATCGATGACCGCATAAGGGGTTCTTATAGCCAATAGCTACCTTATTCACTTCATCATAATAAGACCTAGGTTTACATAACATGTGAACTGTTTGAATAGACTGGCCTTGTTTGTATAACTTATCCTCGACCTTATCTTTTAAAGCCTTTGTCCAAAAATTTCTTCAAGGAATTTATTTTCTTTCTGATTAATAAATCTTTTTCAAAGATGTAACATTCATTACCATTTACATGTTTGTAGGATGGTAGGCGCAAGTTGCAAATTTAACTAGAATGAAGTTACCTTTTTAATTTATCTTCCTTAATGTTAACGGTCACAAAATAACTATTCTTAGTTGGATCATCAATCTTTTTGTTCCGTTCAGTTAATTCAACCTGGCCAGTCTTTCAACAGTTCCACTTGTTCCTTATATGTGGCAAGTTCAGCATTTAACACAAATTATTAGCTACTGTATTCTGATGTGTGGAGAGACATGTGTGACATAGATTCATGCAAATCTTTTCTATCATCACATATGCATCATTTGGAAATAGATGCCTTATTTGGTACAACCGGTATGCGTGTCCTTTACATACTGGATCATAGGCGTTCATATTACTATCACTCGTATAATCAGCATGTGAGTCAACAACGTGGTTTGGTTGAACATCGTCGTGCATCTCGTGTTCCTCATGATGATCACAAATAGCATCTTGATAGTGATCATGAGCTTGTACCTCAGATAAGACTTCCGAATCATAAGACGGACCGGCTTCATCATAAACTGGATCTGCGGATGAAAGTATTAGCCATGAACAAGGTTTGTGCGTACGAGCATCAATCAAACATCAGAATCATAGCATCACTGGTCATCAGGCTTGAAAACACATTATTCACATTGAGAGCTAAGTCTTGAACAGGTTGCTCATCCACATCTTCATCAATAGCATTGTCCAGTCCACCAGCGAGGAACAATGACTGCTCTTCATCCAATATTACCCCATTCTCTTGAGCTTGCTATTAGCAAACATCTTGTCTTTGAGTTTTGGAGTTCAGTGGACGTTGGGTTGAGTGCAGTCTTCTCGCTATGTGACTAACCGTTGCAATTGAGCACTTAACTGCCTGGCTTGACCCGGATTAGCATTTTCCCATTCTGTTTTGTGACTCTCCCATAACCAACTGCTCCTACTCCCGTGCTCTGTTACACTGTGTATGTTCTGTCTACTGTACATTCTGAACAATCACCTGCCGTCTTGTACCGTAGCTTGATTCCTTGGGTTGGAAGAGGTCTTGAGTGATTGTTTGTTTGAGGATAGGAAAGTTTTATGACTGGGTGAGTAAGGCCAAGTGTGGTTGGTTAGGTTCTCGATTGGTTTTCAGTTGGAGAAATTCCCAGAATCAGATTGTGATGGATGTCAGCAGAATGTGGTTGTTGATGTGTTGGGGTGGATTCGTTGATGACTGAGAATGTTACGGTTGATGTGTACAGTTGGACATCAAGGCAAGAGGATCAACTGTCTGTTGTGTGAGACGTTCCAAACATCATCTTGTGCTCGTTGGCATGTGCCTCTTGTTGCTTCAGTAAGATATAGTTGATCAAGTCTTGAATCTTTCAATCCTTTGTTAAGTTTCAAGCTGTACAAATTTCCCATTCGGAAGAATGTTATTAACAAACTTTGAGTTCAGCTGAATTTTTGACATTGTCATCTTCGATGTTCCGCATGTCAATTGATGAGCTTGGCCAAAATAAAAAAAACCGAACATAATAGCTGTGAATGGTTTCGCCTTTGTTCTGACGGAAGTGTTCAAAGTCATCATACAGTTGTGATTCACGGTCTTCCTTTGTTAGTTCCGATCCTTCCAAGAGCATCTTCACATTGTCCCATATGTCTTTAGCATCGATGTAATGATTTATGAGTGAATAGATATCTTTTGGTAGACCTTGAAGTATGATGTTTGTTGCTCGGATGTCTGCATTATACCTGTCCTTCTCCTCTTGTGACAGTTCCGAATAAACACGAGGTCGTTCAGGACCTAGATTGATTGGACCTTCTGTTCCTTCATCAATGATTCCTCGCGTGGTCCCCATCTGAAATGGTCCTTCATCAATTGACTTTAAGATGTTTATCCCATTATCCTTACCCCGACAGTATAATCTAATACGTTGTTGCCATGAAACAAAGTCAGCTTTATCAAGCATCGGTGGTCGGGTATCGGAACCGGCACATTGGATGTCCTCTGAAAGATTAGCCATAATGATTACTTGTGATATGATTATGTTGATCGATCAATGATTAGTGATTGTATGTTAAAAGTGATGATTGTTTGATGGATTAGGTGATATGTTGTTTGATTGAGATTTGGTTTGGTTGAGTTAACGTTAACTTAATGTTGATTGAGGTTTTGTCAAAAACAGTGAAGTTTTGGGTCAAAACGCAATGAAGAATTATCAAAACGCAATGAGGAGTTATCAAAACGCAATGAAACTTCTCAAAACGCAATGAAGAGTCTCTAGTCAAAACGCAATGGAGACTCCTACGGTTCTATCAAAACGCAATGTTGCGATTTGATCAAAACGCAACCAATTAAAAAATTGGGCAGAGTATCCCCTAGTCAAAACGCAACAAAAGTCTTCAAAACGCAACCTGTAGTCAAAACGCAACGACCAAAACGCAACGACCAAAACGCAGCGTCTAGGTCAAAACGCAGTGATCAAAACGCAATATGCTTCCTTCACCCAAAACGCAACCAAGAATGTCACAGAAGGTCAAAACGCAACGACGAAGATACGAACTTTTTCACCTAAAAACCCTTAAAAATCACCCTTTTGAACGTTTTCACTTGGTTTCTTTTGCACAACTTGGTCCTAGAGAGTTATAACAACTATAAAACACTTACTTTAACATCACAAACATGAGAATCAAAGAGTGTCAAGAATAAAACCATAAACCTTCTAAAACCACACTTTTGATCTAAACTAACCAAGAAAACGCACACACAATCTAGCTAATCATCCCATGTGCTCTGATACCAATTGTAGTATACAAGAGATCATAACACAAGTAATGGATGATGGGTTGGCTAATTAGTCTTAGAGAGAGAAAGTGTCTTTCTAGAGAGAGAAAGTGCAAGTGAAATTATTATATGAAAATGAAACAACCAACCCCTTCCCATGTGTGGGAAGGGGTATATATACAAGTGATTCTTTCTAACTACGAGCTATGCTATACTAATGATACACGGGGGTGACCGAGTCTTTTTCATAATCCTAACATTTATTTTACCAATTATCCACCATTATATCTGGTTTTAATATTTATAAAACCTTGTGTTATATTTATTTGTTAATTTTTATATATAAACCAAACGCACCCTTACTTTGAAACGGTTAAGCCAAACGCACCCTTTGTGCATTTCTGATAAACCAAACACTCCCTTATTCGATTTCTGTTGTCCCAACCGCACCCTTACAGCTTTGATGTTAAACCAAACACAGCCTTATTGATTTCTTGCTCAACCAAACACACCCTTTATTGTCTTCTCTTAACCCAAACGCACCCTTATTGTTGTTTAACAGCCAAACAAACGTACCCTTATTGCTGTTTAACAGCCAAACCAAACACACCCTAACTGGTCATAACCAAAACCAAATGCTCCCTTTATGTTTTATAAACCAACCGAACACTCCTAGCTGCTAACTGCTAAACCGAACGCACCCGTGGTGAGTTATAAAAACCAAACGCAGCTACACCTGTTATAACAACCCAAACGCACCCCTTGGTGGTAGTGACTGCCAAACGCATCCTTGTGGTGGTGGCAGTCAACCAAACGCACCCTTAGTGCGGTTTTAAAAACCAAACGTAGCCTAGCTGCTGAACCACCAAAACAAACACCCTTTGTGGTGTTTTCTATTAAAACCAAACCTACCCTTAGTGGTGGCTGCCCCACCAAACGCACCCTATTTGGCTGCAAAACCAGTCAAACGCACCCTATGGTGCTAATCACAAACACTGACGCACCTTTGTGCTCGTGAAACCCAAACCGAACGCACCCTTGGTGCGAAATTTCAAACTAAAACGCACCCTCGTGGGTGTTAAGAAAACCGAACGCACCCTTTTAGTATGACTGCCACCCAAACGCACCCCTAGGGGGGCAGTATCATGAACCGACGCACCCATGGTGGGGTTCGGTGGGGGTGGCAACGGCGGATAGTGGTGATGAAGGTGGCGGCTGTGATGATGGTGATGGTGAGGTGATGCGACGGCGACGGCAGGAGGTGGTGGTGGCGTGGTAGAGGCGCGTGGTATAGTGGATCGAATACATCGGGTGGTGAGGAACATAATTGGACTTGGCCGGAAAACTCGCCCGAAAAGTTTTCCGGCGGGGGCAGCGGTGGCCGGAATCCGGCGGCTGGCCGAAAATGAGGGATAGAGATGGAGGTGTGTGTATTTCTTTTATAAAATGAATTATGTATAAAAACTTATATATATATATTATAGTTATAAAGTAAAGTGTAAAGTGTATAATAGTCTAGGGTCAATTGTGTAAATTTTTAATGTAATTTTGATAAAAAGCGGTTCGAGACTCGTTTGAGCGACTTAACGGATGATTCGAGTCACGAAACTTGCGCCATTGTTTTCCAAATCATTTTCGTAAACGTTTTATAAAATTTATTTAAAACGTTTATTATTTATTTGTATATTACTGATAAACTTTGTCCGAAAAATGATCTTTTACTCGAATATTTGCGTCTTTAACAAACGTTACTGAATAAAATGATAACTAATTTATTAAATATTTTTATTTAATAAAAAGTGTTAATTAAATATTATTTAATTATTTTCCTGTCGGTGCGCGTTGTCCTTGATTCTAAAATCTTGCGAGGGAATTTCAGTCACTTTCTGACTGTTTTCGGGTCTCGGTCAAAACTAAAAAGTTGTCCGGAATGTCGTTTTACATCAAATTGCTTTAGAGTCCGAGTTGTGAAAACGTGATTTAGCGGGTCGTTTTTGATAAGTCAGCTTAGGAATAACATATATCTTTTTCGTTTTCAAGTCAAATAAGTTAAAAATAACTTGCACATGAGAGATGTAATAATAAATATGATTTATTATTTAAAATATGTTCCGAAAATTTTACCGGTTACGCGGTAATCGCTTTTATGTGACAATAAAAGACCAAAAGTCAAAAAGTCAAGTCAGACCCAAAAAGTCAAAGGGTAAAATAGTCATTTAAAATTCTGAAAATTACCGGATGTTACAGTACCTACCCCTTAAAGAAATCTCGTCCCGAGATTAAATTTGTGTTAACCGTTTGTGTGACCAAGAAAAGATTTAAGATTTAATAAACCAGTTCTAAACAAGACGCTGATAACTTTATTCAGCAAAATTCGATTGTGTGACCAAGGAAATCGCGTGAGTATGTTTGTATAAAGATTTAAATGCTTAAGGACAGCGTCTCGTTTCTGATATCTGTAATGTTCGATGATTAGTATCGGACGAGGCTAATGGATGTAAGTATTCAACTTACTTGGCAGTACTAGGATGTATCATGACTTAAATTGGTTTACTGTTGGTCTGGAATGAATAAATCAACCGAATACTATATCGACACATGCTTATTCTTGTTTAAAAGGGGTTGCATTACCTAGTGCATAAAGTTGTACAAGCTGGGACCACTCCGGGACCCAACAACAGCAACCATAACGACAATAACTATCAAATGGTGATGGGATGCAGAGAGTGAGGACATTTCGAGAAACAATATCCCTAGA
>BQNB010078375.1:0-30566 GCA_026074375.1 Tanacetum coccineum
GGGTCACTAATCTAAATTTTCAAAAGAGTCGCAAAATGGTCTTAAATCTCTTAGAGTCTTCACTCACACACTCCCTTGATCATCGTCTCGCTTTCTTCCAAATCATCTACTCTTTCGTCAAGCAAAGCTTAGATACAAATCTAACGCTCCTCCAAGTAGGTCACTCACACACTCCCTTGATCATCATTTCTCTTTCTTCCAAATCATCTACTCTTTCGTCAAGCAAAGCTTAGATACAAATCTCACGCTCCTCCAAGTAGGTTTGACAACCTAAATATTTCATCCGAAATATTCAAGTATCTTTAACTTGCGATTGCAAATGTTAAAGGTCATATCTGACAATCCCTATTCAAGCCTTTTAACAACATTAGTTAAAACGCTCTCAATTTCTCTTCGACGAAAACGTTCTTTCTCTTCGATGAAAGATTCTTTCTCTTCAACAAAAACACTCTTTGTCTTTCGATCACACCTCTTTTTTCTCACTCAACCATGCCTCTTCAACCATAGAGATGGCTAATCTCTTTCCTCTACTATTTCCGCTACCACCTTTAAGAAAACCGTATACCTCGTCGTGTGATTGTTCTATGAACATTTGCAATGCTCGATAAGAGCTACATAACTCTGTGAGTGTAGTTTATCGTACGTTAACCACCATCCGTCTTGACATTGTCAAGCTCGTCGCCTCCATCTTTGTTTTTTTCTTCTTCTTTATTATTATTATTATTTTCGCGTACGAAACATACCAAAGATACGTCACCATTTCCTTCGAGACTATGTCCAAAAGGAAACATCTCCATTCGAAAAGGTTGCGTCTGAAGATAACATCGTCGACATTCTTTCTTTACTCCTCAACCGCGAACCGTTAAATTATATTCGTCTAGGTTTAAGAATGATGGAACACATTCCGTAAATCGGTCTCTTCTTTTCTTTTAAGTCTCGATTCTAGTCTATGTTCCATTCCGTGTCGTGACAACCTAATTACTTCATCCGAAGTATTTTAAGGATTTTTAATTAGCAAAATGAAAATTAAAATGCCACTCCGTTCGAAAAATTTCATCAACAACATCTCTGCTAGTGGCGGTCCCCATAAACCAGGTGGCCTCCTGATCAAAATAGGTGGCCCCCATATATATATGGGACCGCCGGCAGCAGGCTTGAGATATCTGTCATTTCTTTTCAAATCATTAAACGAACACCTCCTCTCTCTTCTGCTACAAGCTGACGTCTACTTTACACCCAAATCTATGCCCAACATCTCTCTAAAGATTAATGGGTCATTCTCTTATCTCAATTCCCATAAGCATTGTTGCTTATGTTGTCAAGAGAATTTCATAATGAAATGTGTCTCATTCTCCAACACATTCCTTACAATCGATATACCTACAATCTATCATTACACAATAAATTCCCTCACATACAAATCTTGCTCCTCACATCTCGTAAACGTCTTTTCTCACCTCAAATGGTCTTTTCACTTCTGAGCGGTTTCTCTCTTTCTTAATAGTCGTCTCACTTCTAATAGTCTTTTTACTTCCGACGTTTCTTCTCACTTCTAAACGTTCCTTTTCACTTGTAATAAGTCTTATCTTCTCTAACGTTTCCTCTCACATCTAAACATTTCTTCTCTTTTAATAGTCCTGTTACTATTAAAATTCCTCCTATATCTCTCCTAACTTAATTATTTCATCCGAAATATTTAAGTAATTTGCTAAATGCAAATGTCACTCCTTCGCTAAACTTTCTATTTTCTAGAAACTGAAGAACACAAAGAAGATATTTAATCTTCAAGTGTTATTGAGTCACCACATTGTTGAGTCTCTCATTATTCTTCCACCATGAAAGAACTACCACCTCATTTTACATACCCACCTTTGTTCCTCAACATTGTCAACCAACAAAACACCAAACAAACCTTTGAATTCCCAATCATCCACCTTTGTTTCGATAGGATCACATGCACATCAATTGTTAGTGCAAATGATATATCAATCTTTTCTATCAACCTCTCGTCAACACGTTCCTTCTTTAGTATCGCTCATCCTTTCTCATTTCTCGGCTCTATGGAATCATTTTCATTCACATCCAAGAGCACATCGTCTCCATCCTCGTCTTATTTTTCTTTTTATCCTCTTAAAGTATATATATATATATATATATATATATATATATATATATATATATATATATATATATATATATATATATATATATAATTTTGACATATTTCGCCAAGATATTAAATGTCATTCGTCTACTTTTAAAAGGTCATTTTTATAATATTTCGTGTTAATCAATAAAAGAATCTTATTCTCGTTTATTAAAAGTCGGTTTAATCTTTGTCCTTAAACATATGTCTTGAGTCTTTTAATTATATCATTTAGATTGTTGATTTTAAAACAATGATTGCATGTGTCTAGCTTCTAACTTTCTATTAAAGTGTCATACTTTAGAATACTAACGCTAAAAATGCGTGTCTAGTCTCCTAATAATATCTTGCTACATATATGTGCACTTGTCTACTAACTTTGTTTTGTAGCACACATCCATATCTTGATTCCTTGGTGCTCCAAACAAGGGGGAGCTTACACCGAGGGGGAGCACTTACAAGCGTCCTACTCATTTAAATTGAATTCATCGAACGTCTTAAGTTTTGATGGAAATTTATTTGATCCATGGATCCGCTAGAGTCCCTTTTCAAGGAATAGGGATGCAATAAGCAAGGGGGAGCTAGGAGATATGTGGGTAAATAGCATGGAGTTGGTTAAACCATGATGATAGAAGACTTTACTAGGATGATGCAAGCTCACCTTTATAGGAAGATAGGATCAGAGATTGTTAAATACAATGAAGGGTTCATTCGTACTCCAAATACTTCACCTCTTCCACTTAAAAATCACCCTCAACCTTAAGGTCCTCTTCTCATACCTTCAACTTATATACTTGAAGTACCTACCTTCTTTTCAAGCCTTCTTCTCATTTCTCATAACCTCGTCTAAATTATCCAAGAAACACAAAACCACCTCAACCTTATTTCTCATGTTGTCTTCTCATTCCTACAACCAATATACTTGGATCAACTACCTTTTCCTCATTCCTTCAACCTATACACTTGAAGTACCTACCCTCTTATCTTGCCTACTTCTCACCTCTCATGACCTTTTCTAAACTATCCAAGAAACACACAATCACCTGCACCTTTATTTTTCATATCTTCTCCTCCAACGTATATACCCAGAGCACATACCATCTTCTCATATCTTCTTCTCATATTCATATAATACCTTTTTGCTTCGACAAAAGGGGGAGAAGGGAGCGTAAACGAGTAACTATTAAATTTTACTATGTGTTGTAGTTTACATAGTTTGTCATTATCAAAAAGGGGGAGATTGTTAGTGCAAATATTATGATATTTAATCTATATGATCTCTTTATGTTTTGGTGATGACAAACATGTAACTTGTAATACGCAACGTAAAGTGCGCAAGTTACTCGTAATCACAAATCATCAATGAATACATGCATCAACATCTCTCGACGTCTCAAGTATGCATCAAGACGGACATTGGTTTACACCTGACGTAAATCACATAAGGTATGTACAAACAAGCATTAAACTTGTAGGATGATCAAAGAAATAAGTTTTTGTCTTAAACTTTACATTTTTATAAATGTAACAAAATAATTTTTTCAAAACTTAATTAGACAAATTATTTTTGAATTATAAGAAATGTTTTATGTGGTAATTAATTCAAAATTCAAAATCTGATTCTTTTCCCCCCAAAACATATCAACCTTTTACCAGACAAGTTTGTCACCACAAAAAGACAAAAACAGGAGCGTCTGTCGAAAGAGGCGACACGACTGGATTAGTGCAATATTAGATATCATAATCACATATGATCATCTTTATGTTTTTGGTGATGACAAAGCATTCCACTTGTAATACGCAATGTCAAGTCCGCCAATACTCATAACACAAAATCACATAGCAATGAATACATGCATCAACATCTCTCGACGTCTCAAGTATGCATCAAGACACGGACATTGGTTTACACCCGACAATCACATAAGGTATGTACAAACTAAGAGCATTAAAACTTATAGGAGAAGATCAGGAAATAAGTTTTTGTCTTAAACTTTACACTTCTTTACTCAATGTACCAAAAAAAATGTTTTCAAAAAATTATTTAGACAAATTATTTTTGAATTATAAAGAAATTTTTTATGGTAAATTAATCATCCAAAATTTCCAATCTGATTCTTTCCCCCCAAAACATGCAACCTTTTAACCAGACAGTTTTCGTCACCAAGTTACAACAATTAAAAATAAGGAGACGTTCTGTCGGGGGCGGTCGCCTAAAACTAGGACTGGGTGGCCCCCTTAATTGTCCCCTTGGCCCCCTCACAATTAACTCTGGGACCGGCACGTTTTCTGACAGTCGCCTGTTTTTTAGGGCATATCCAATCAACAATAGTTGCGAGTCAACCTCCACCTATTTTCATAACCTTTTTGTCATGATTTCTTTTTAGTTTCTTTCTCTATTTAATCTCACTACAAATCTCTACTACAATTCCTTTGATCATGTCAACTTGGTTCTAATCTGTTTACATTGATCAAATCTTCTATCCTTTCCTCCTTTCCTCAAGTGCAAGAGAAGAACTTCGGTCATCTTCAAGATCCGAAGTTATGTAGTCTAGTTATTTCCATTTGTAACATCGTTACGCATCGAGTCCATGCTTCCATTCTTCTTAGTAGTAGCGAGCATCTCTAACATGATGTATATATTTGAGATTGGTTTATACGAGGTTCTGGTTGGTATTTTAGTGCCTTAAAATACATTGGTAATGAGTAGATTGGTTCTACGCAACTGATTAGGACTATCGACATCATAAGCTTAGATGTTCGAACAAATAATGTAACGAGTACCCGGTTTATCGTGTTTTAGGCCATCAAAGAACACCAAGTGTTCTTGCTGATGTCTGCGGACCATAAACATAACAGTTTGGTTGTACCCCAAACAAAGACCTCGACATCTCGCTTATGCGGAAAATAATGTAAGTATTTTCATAACCTTTTTGCATGATTTTCTTTTAGTTCTTTCTCTATTTAGATCTCACTAAATCTCTCTAAATCTTTGATCATTCAACTTGGTTAATCTTGTTTAAATGTGATCAAATCTTCTATCCTTTCCTCCTTTCCTCAAGTGCAAGAGAAGAACTTCGGTCATCTTCAAGATCTGAAGTTATGTAGTCTAGTTAGTCCATTTGTAACATATAGATCGAGTCCATGTCTTCCATTCTTTAGTAGTGCGTAGATCTAAATGATGTATATATTTGGATGGGTTGATTATGGGTTGGTTGGTATTTTAGGCCTTAAAATACATTGGTGAAGTGGTAGATTGGTTCTAGCTAAGATTAGGACTCGACATCTAGCTTAGTGTCGGAAAATAATGTAAGCGACGCGGTTTATGTGTTTAGGCCATAAAACACAAGGTTTGTTATGTTGGGCCATAAAACATAACGGGTTTGGTTGTACCCAAAGAAGAACTCGACATCTAGCTTAGTGTCGGAAAATAATGTAAGCATTGGTATAAGGTTTTCTCCGCCGAAAGGGAGCTTGTTGATTAGTGAAGTAACTCTCGAGTTGGATACTCGGGGAGTAGAGTAGGGCGAAGAGGAGCTTCATGACCGAACCACTATAAATCACCGTGTCGGTTTGCATTTTCTTTTACCTTTTGCTTTACTTATTTCTTTACATTTACCGCTTTACTTTTATACTTGCATAGTACTTATGATTGTGTGAATTGTTGTGTATATATTGCTAGTTAAGGTTATGTACTACTTTGTAGTTAATATTGTGGTTGAGTTTGTATTATTAAGATATGTGCTAGTTGTTGTAAAACCTATTATCGACACTTCTCATACTACGTCTAACTTGATTGGCGATTTGATACTAAAGATTTAAAGTTTTTAAATGGAAACGTATTCACCCCCCCTATGGTTTCCACACAGTTGTTGCAAAGGAAGTAGAACGGGATAATGATATTCCATTATAAGATGGCGTGATGCAACCTTTGACCCCTCAGACTACCCGCATCATACCACCCGATGATGTAGCATCGGCTACCAGTCCTATTTTGTACAAGCATTTGAATGAGTTCGGGGAGGAATTTTCTAATGCTACCAAGGTTGTCGAAAAGCCAGATGGTAACCCTGTTAGTGATGTAAAGGAGTTCTCAGATATAATAAAGACATATGATTTTGAGACCTTCATTCAGAAATTACTACACCAAGTAAGCCAATCATCACACGAAATTAGTAAGACAAAAAGGGAAATGAAATCTCATCAGCGGTATGGCTTTAATTTATCATTTCCCTACCCAATAGCAAATTTACACCTTAATGGTGTTCAATGCTACTCTCACTCGCACTTGACTTTAAGTGAGGGGAGGAATACCCTATTACTTGTCAAATAAGGGTAAAGTCAAGCTCGTGACTCAAACAAAAACAAGCGCTTCGTGGGAGGCACCTCATGCCTATCTTTTTATTTCTACATATTATTTAGTTTGTATGTTTCTTACTTGTTTTTACAGGATCTTAACAGCAAGGAGACAAATTTCGAGATCATCTCGACTCGTAATCGTGTGGTGATATTGTTGCTGATGCAGCAATTACGGTGTAACCAACATAGTTACGCCATAAACATTATAATTGTTTATCACATGATTACGGCATAACTAAACTTAACCATCAAATTGTTTATCACATGATTACGACGGAATCCTATAGGTTACGCCGTAACACCTTCCTGAATTCTTTAAATAAGTTTGAAACTTTTTCTAAATCATGTATAATTAAATGGACTTCATGGGTGTGTTCTTTGGAAGCCCTCACGAGACTTCACTCATCCACTTGGGCCACCAAGTGATTTAAAAGGCTTGTTGCATATGCTAAATGCAACCATCATTCTTATGAAAGTGAGTTAGGTTTTCTTGTATATTTTTTGTGAACGTTTATTGCATTTAGGTTTTTTTTAGTGATTTCAAGGGATACGAGGTTGCTCAGGAGGCGCTTGACGGGAATTCATCCCATCTCGCCATCGTTTGAAGTTTAGAGTAATGCTCAGGGGAGTCTCTTGTTTTAATTCTACTCTTATTTTTGATTTTTCATTTCCTTTATTGTACAATAGGGACATTGTACAAACCAAGTGGAAGGATGGGAGTAGAATTACCACTTGACCTATATTTGCCTTCGATTTTCTAGTCTTCTTTGAAAAATGGTGCCAATTTTAAATTTTTTAGACATGTTATTCTTACTGAACTAGATTAGTCTTTGCCGAATGCACATTTACCCTTTATTTATATTGGTGAGGTTAAGCCTGATGATTCCATTTTCATCCATTATACAAAAATCCACCAAAAATATGAGTGTGTCAGTAATATTGTAGACTTTAGAACTTGGCATGTATATTATTTTAAGACCTAATTGATTAGCATGAATAGATGGTTCAAGAAGGCAACATTTAGGATTTAACCCAAATAGCCTATATGTGTATAATTGTGTGTGTTTATCGACTTGTTACACTAACTTGTCGACCCCCGTGATAAAACCCTTTTGTTGCACTCATTTTTAGTGCAAGATACCTCTTAGATCTCCCTGTTTAGCCAATCTATTGTTTTAACCCAATATTATATATGTTTTGTTACATCATTTCGCCTTAGCCAACCCTGTAGTTTATATTTTCTTTATGTTGAAATCTCTGGCTACTTAAGTTCATGGTTCAGGGGAATGGGTTCGGAAATTTTAGACGTTCATGGAAGACTTATCCTTATTGATCTATGAAGACCCCCTGTATCATCACTTTCGATATTGTTCATCTCAAGTGGGGGGATGTATATATTGTATTACAATAGGAGTATCGTGAAAAAAAATGTATGAATAAACTCCTGTAGCATATATGTTGGTTACGTGTTATAAACCAACAAGTTTTCAAGATTTGGAGATGGAGCAACTATAAGCCATCTGTTGATTTTAAAGGTTGGGCTAGTGAGACTTGCTTCATCAATAAAAAGCAGAATTATATCATTATATCTACCACTAGCCCATTATTGATATGAAGATCATATTTTTGCGCTTAGATACTTAAATATGGATGGACAGTAGCCGGTTATGACAAATTTAGATTATATATGACTATGTGTTTTGTGTATTTTACTTAACACCAATTAATGTGTATCTCATGTCTTATCCTACCCTATATCATTCTTCAATCTAACCTTTGGTTTTGCTCGAATGAGAGAGTAAGCAATCATACATATCTCATCCATCCTTACGGATGTGTATGTGTGGTTTCATCACCTTTGTTGGTGTAACGCTTTTGGCTAAGATGACATTTAAAGAATAATTTACCCTGTTAAACATGTGTGTCACCCTTGTTGCCTTTAAGAGTTGTTTATACCCTAATTCTAGCTGGTGTAGATTTGTATACTTCTCAAGCTTATGATAGAATACATGCTATGAATGTGCAGTTGAGCGATCACCCCAAAAATGAAACACTTAGACTAGTTTTAGAGTTGAATGGTTTTGATCCTCTTTTCATGAGGTGTTAGGCTTTGATGTTTTCTAGCATAAGTAAATTATGAGTTTATTTCTCCAAGTTAAATTGGAGAAATCTTTTTATATTGTTTTAACAGGTCTACTTGAGGGCAAGTAGAAGTCAAGCGGGGGGATATTTAATAACATCAAATATTTAATACTTTTTGGTATCAAATTCCTTATCAAAATGCTTGTAAATATCTCATAAATGCTTAAAAATGATACTTAATCACTTATTTATTGTTTACAGGAAGGAAACGAGCATTTGAGCAAGAAACACAAGATTTGGACACAAAAACACGCAAAGTTGGATTCTCAAGACTTGTTATGACGTAACCACCCCACAGGAGTTACGCCGTAACCTAATTAAGGCAACAATGGTCATCACAACAATTACGGCGTAATTGATTAGTAACCCTTACGCTGTAACCTGCCACATATGAAGACTGATGACGTATCCTAGTCACCATTACGGCGTAACATGTACATTTAAGTTACGCTGTAACAGTTTTAAGCCTACAAAAAGGAAGCCCACATCAACATGATTACGGCGTAACCATACACAAGGGTTACGCCATAACAAGTTCGAATAGTATAAATAGAGCCCTCATTCTTCATATTCGACATCAACCCTTCCACCACAACATCAAGGGGCGAACCAAGCTTCCATAGGTCAAAGAAATCCATTTGAAGTCCAAAGGAGAAGTCACTAAACTTACTTATGTATTTAATCATTCATAAACGAGTACTGTAAGGATTATGAGCTTTCGATCAATGAAATCTTCTATTATTTCTTAGTATATTGTTACCATGAGTGGCTAACCACTTGTAGTGTTGGCCTAGTTATTTAATTGTTGTTGTTATGATTATTGTTTCTTGTTTAATTATCATTTTGTTAGATATCCTTATAGCCTATCATTGAACCCTGCATTTTGGTAGTATTGAAAGGTAGTTTTGATCATGTTAGTTCTTTTATTAAGCTAACAACTAAACTTTGGATTAGCGAGGTACTAAGATAAGTTGACATTTATCCCTAGTGTAGGAATCGACCCGATTACCACCTTAATTACTCTAAATATTTAAAAAAGCGCATGAACTCTTTCAGAGAGGGTTAATAATCTATATAGGTTATAGACAGATCTTTTGGATCATTAGTACTTAATAGCTACAACCAAGATACCTTAATATCGAGACTTTCAAGAAATTAGGATCCTAGGAAGTATAGGACAGAACTCGAATGTCAATTCGGATTTATTGATATTAAAACACTAATAAAACGATACTTAGGCGTTGCACTAGGAAACATGTCATAAACAGTAGTAATGAAATAACTAGGTTAGCACACTTTTCTCCCTATAGTCTTCTTCTCAATTTACTTTTTTGCAATTTTATTTCCTGTCATAAGTCTCAAAACAATTCAAACCATTTTTAAACCTATGACATTTCTAATTATAACTAATCTAAACTTAGCTCTTGAGACAACCTCGGATTTACCAATCCTACACTACACACGATCGGGTTCTCTGCCCGTTAGTGCGTGTAGACATCGGTGAATGAGTTTTATAAATTTAAAACTTGTGAAAATTTATTTAACAAATAAAACGCATCAGTCTTCCATTGTTCCAACAAGCTATTAGTACCATAACCACTATCAACGCCACGTTTTAAACCTGTTGATGCCATAAAAGCTGCATGATCATCGACCACGTAATTCACATTTGTCATAGATACAACCTTAGGTAATGGTTTTCCATCATCATCCACAAAGATAAGTTTCCCATTAATGATTTGTCTTTCTATTTTATCAATTCTTTCACGTACAACCTTATGCGTTGTACAGAAACCCTTGAGGATCCCAAGGGTAAGTTTCCCATCAATAAGTGATTTGGCGTTTCTTATAAGTCTATATAATTTGTTTATATTGGTGTCATAGGCTGAGTCAAATATGGTTAGAAGTTGTTTTTCGTTGTGATAGTAGTTTTGCTTTATTATGTTAGCTTTATCGCCTATGTAACGGGTTAAGATATGGGACTTCACTCCACATCCTTTGTACTAAACACTATTTTGGAGTAACACTTTTACCTAAGAAACCCTTTAAAAAAGCTACTTCATTCTCAACACCCCATAAGCAGAAGACCTCAATAGTGGAATCCATGACTTTTAAGATTGACATTTTTAATTTCATAGTATCCTCAATAGTCTTCCATAAAACATATCATTTCCTCTTAGGGCACGTTTGGTAGAGAGAATTTCAGGGAAAAGAAATGAAGCAGAGAATAGAATTTCAGAGAATAGAAATCAGTAGAGAAAATTGATAAATTATATCGTTTGGTAACAACAGAGAATTGGTTAGAGAATTGTAGAAAAATTCATTTTTGTCCAATTTTTTTTTTTAAATGATTTCAATTACAAAAAATTATATTATATTTTCAAATACAATCCATTTCTTTTCGAAAAAACAAAAAAAAAACAATTATTATCCATAAAAAAGACGGAGAATTTGAATTCCACTCGGTATGGGATGGAAATCAATTTACAAAGGGACCTTTTCTTGAGAATTGCATTTCTCCGCTTTCTCAACTCTTTGACTTACCAAACAAGAGAATTCAACACAATTCCATTTCTTTGGCCTCATTTCTTTGTACCAAACATGCCCTTAGAGTTTTGAAAGAGCTTCAAATTTCTTTCTTGCCATAAAAGGTACACACTTGGTGCAAATACAATTTTTTTTAACAATTCGACATATGTCTCTTAGTCGAAAGTAATACTAGATCCTCCAAAATCATTTTCTAGTATACAAGCCAATCTACTCATTTGCTTTACCTTTTCCCACACATTTGTAGAGTACTTGCAATTAAAAAATAAGTGATCATGGCTATCATTAACTTCACAACATTAAGCACAACTCATACTCTTATTTGGAAACCAATTAAGGATCTCTTGTTGGTAATCATTCTTGAATGAGCAGCCATAAAATGAAAGCATCTCGTGGATGATATTTGAATACCATACAATTGTTGGACCAGTTCAGTGCACAATGATCTTCATCATAGGATTTGAATAGAAAACATCCTAAGTAGATAATCGTAAACATTACTCAAGTCACTAAATGAATAGCCAGTTAGTGAGTTACCTTCAAGATGTTCAACCTGAGTCAAAGAGAAAGACTCACCATTCACTGAGGCTGAACTCAGTGAATGAAGTCCTTGAACCAAAGAGAAGGTGATGGGTTCAGTGAAGTGTGACAATAAGCTCACTGAATCCTTTTTGATCTCCTCAACAATAGAAGACCCGAAGAAAAGGCGTGATATGTTTGAAAGGACAAAGTACAAGTCCTTATAAACCTAAAGTCAATTTAGCCAAGAATGGATTGGCATCAGATAAGTTGTCAAGAATGTTCTACCAAAAACATGTTTGTCCATGCCTAAGAATAGAAGAATGAAATAGTGACTAAAGTACAAAAGTACTTTGTACATTATTCTTAAGACACATTTTTACCCATTGGTTATTACCCATTCCCTTTGCCTATATAGGATTGTTGTAATGAATTAAAAGTTTTAAGTTTGTGCACTAAATGTTGAAACGTTCACAAACACTTTTACTCCTCTAGAGATACAACTAAGTCCCTGAATAGCATTCAGTTGGTTAGGATAGTCGTCACTCAAAGTATAACTTTAGTTTTACTTTGAGTTCAGAGAGGAGATCACCGTACATACGTTGTCATTCAACTCGTCTTACTTATTCCGTTAAGTAAGACAAGTATATTCTTTATTTGTTATAATAAGAATTTAAACGTTGAAAAACTCCTGTTATTCACTTTTAAGTTTTTAACAATATTGTATAACCTTTTCATTACATTACTAACCATGAAATTAGATTATGTTCAAACCTTAGTTAGATTAATCTAGTAATTAGTAAACCAGAACAACAACAACATTACTCCATAAGACTTATCATCTTGATCTCTCAGGTTTGGCGTGTCTTGTCAGTTAATCCAAAATATCGTGATTAGAATTTTACTAATATTTGAAACAGTGTTGTCTAAGTAACACAATATAACGAAGGAGACTACATGTTCTTTTTATCAACATTGATGATCAGCTTATGCATGCATCATGCATGCATACCCCATTTTAACTTGCATACCAAACTATTGAGATATGCACTGTTTAGAGTTATTGAGCTCGAACTAATTGAGCTTTAGCAAACTCCTGATCTAGAAAATAAAACCCATTACACTAATCATTATGAATTACAAATCAACCTAAAAACATATATTTGATTGGAAAGTGATTTGCACATCTAACCTTTTGATTGAGACTTAAGACACCCTAAGTTATGCCTTAAACTGTTTTACTCTTTTCGCACTATTGTGAATATGAAAATAATGGCAAAATAAAATTCAGTTGTCAACTGTCCCTATCGAAAATTAGGATTGACTAAGGATTCGAGACATAGCACACGGTTTCATAAAATCGCACGATTTTCCCGATCTAAATCAAGCATGTTTTACATGAAGAAGATTTGGCTCAGCGTATTCTATTCGATACGGGTAGAAGAAGAACCCAACCCGGTATTATGAAAAAATAGAGGAAGCAGAACCAAGTCAAGATGATACGTATCAACCCCTTTTTTGCGCCAAAAATCTGACCATTTCCGAAGGAACTGGAGTTCCATCTCTTTTCCATTTCCATTCAAGAGTTTCTATGTGTTTCCACGCTCCTTTGAGACCCCGAAAAATGGACAAATTCCTAGGTATGCATTTTATTTTAACCGGTTGTATATAAAAGTGTGCAAATTAAAACCTAATGTGTATTTGAATGCATCAGGTTGGGTTACACATTACTACTATGGACTTTGTTTTTATACTTTTTAATTAACTAGCATCATACCTGCGCAAAGCAACGGTTTTGGGTGCATTAAAAATAAAAATAAAACTATAAATTAATAAAAATATATCAAAATGGATGTTAAATTAAAGAGCACAAAATTTTAAAAAATATGGTAAAATTAATCATAAAAAAATAAATAGATAAAAAGATATTTCAATTTAAAAATAAAGGTGATTTTTAATTAAGAAGTGACACAAAGCTAAGGAATAACGAGTGTCACTTTAAAATGTGGTTTCCTAAAAATGAGTTGTTGAGATTGCACATCCTTATATTTTCATAATAAGTAAGTTTAAAAATATAATTTTTAAAACTTTTTAAAATAAAATGTATAAAATGCGTTATAATATAGTAAGTTAATTAAGCTTCTTAATATTGATGGTCTATAGGTATATATGATATTTGTTGTAGATGAACAATTCTTATTTGCTTTATATTCTGAATAAACATCTAAACAGAATACTCGTGCTGTTTGTTTTGTTTTTGTATTAGGTCATGTAAATTAAAGTGACTGTCTGATTATATGTTGTATGAAATAGATAAACTCAATTATACCCTTTTATATGAAATAAATGTTGAATAAAAAATTAATTGGATAAAATTAGTGGGGGTTAAATATGTAAAAGTAGAATAAAAGTGATGACTTAATTGGGTAACCCCCACTCTCATAGCTTTTTCTAGAAGGTCGACCATTTATTTTAAGCACCAAACAAAAACTCAATTAATGACTTAATAAATTTACATATTTATAAATTAAGACATTTAAGTCATTATCAAACAGTAGCTAAATAAAAAAAAAGCAACATCCTCCTTTCCATTAAAGTCATGCTTCTATATAAAGTTTGCTACAAACAACAAATCCTAACCGACTTACCAAATTAAGTAATCCTCGTCAATTAAGTCCAAATCAAATGATACCATAAGAAATGAGAAGATGTTAGATAATAAGCATTGCAAGGAAAATCTACATAAATTGAGAACCTAGTAAGCTAACGCGGTATACGCAGAATACAAAGAACTTGAACATGATGGTCCTAGATGGGGCCGGGTCGATAGAGCATAAAAAACGACACATATATCGTGATCGAGTTTCAACCCGTTTAATATGTTTTTCTTTTGTCCATGTTTGTTTCATCCCTTGGAGACAACATAAAAACATAGTCGTTGTATTCTTAGATAACCTAGTTTATATTTCCATACTAGTTTCTGATAAGTGGGGTTCTTGAGTCCAACTGTCCCCATATTCCAACAATGGATTTGCTTATCTCCTTGTATGGTACTATATTGCATATTATATTATGGATGATCTAGTTAGAAAAGTGGGTGACTTAGCTTTATTTTTAGTAATTGACATTGAATAGGAAGGTGAAAATGGGAAGCCTACCTTTACAAGTCCGTGTCATAAATCTAGAATTTGGGCTCCACTTTCCTAAACCAAACATTGTGAAGATGTTTATGGGTGAGAGTGCTGTTGTGGTGGGTGTGACTTGTGAAGAAGATCGGATGAATAGACACTTGTAGGCTATTAAAAGGATCTTACCAATGTATTGCATCAATTAGATGCATGAGTTCAAAAAAAAAAGATGCATGAGTTCTATTTCCCTTGAATTGGTTTACCAATAATTAATAACATCACATTACTTGGTTGGTTAGCCTCTTCTTTTTTTCTTTTCTTAAACCACTTATAATCTAACATTCTAACTAGATTAAGTTTTAAATCTATGGTCACTAGTTAACAACTTAAGCAATGTCAACTATGTGAAAATATGTATTTATAGGTTGGAAAAAATTATGAATGAATGCAATGTGATAGTTAGAAGTTTTTAAAATCCGAATCGAACCAAATTAGAATTCGGTTGAAACATAATTAGTTAATAGGAGTACTATGTATGCTTTCATGTTTGTTTGGACTATTTGGTTTATTGAATAGTAACCAAAGCCAATCCGAAAGCCAAAATAATCCGACAAAAATAGTTCAGAATTATAAAGGGTGCATGATTTTGTTAATTGTTCTCGAGAATGGTTTGACATTCCATGATATATGTCATTTAATAAAGACAATACAATAATAGCTAGTGAGCAACGATCACTATAAATAACAAGTAGCGTTTGTAAAGGAATAAAAACATACTATGCGTTTACTTACTAAAACAAATTGTATAACAAAATTTGTCATGTTTCTAAAACCTATATGCCTTTACAACTAAAATGGTAGTTCAATATGGGAATACAATAATGTAAAGGGTATAAATGTAAATGGAGTTGAGAAACAGCCATACGTGAGGAATGTAACACTGTGAAATTAGCCATTTTTTTTTTTTTTTAAAAGGTGGAAGAGGTTCACCAAACCCAAACCCAACCTATCCATATAACCACGTCCTCTTCACTCATTTCTATTTACCCTCTATGTCATTGATTTGAGTTGTTTTGGTTGTTAAATTTGGAACAAATACTTAGGTGAAAGTTTAATTGTCCTAGCTGTTCAAAATTTTGCTTTAGGAAATAAAAAAAGTAGTTACATTGTTTATTGATTGTAAATCTAATGTGTTCGAATAACAAATACGCAAAATTTGACGTAGCCCACATTTAATGAAAACTGAAAAGTTAAAGAAAATTGTTACACTAAAATACAAAGTTCAGCAAACCAGTATCAAATCGCATCAAAACATAACAAATAAGAACAATAAACATGAGATATTAATGCTAAAAAATGTGTATATTTGATGTTATCAAGTTCCGAGTTCGTTAATCTAAATTTTAGTTATGTTGAATCATATACATACGGTTTTAACAATACTGCTGAACAAAATAAATAATTACAAATCGACAGAAGTAGAACCAGGTTATCATCTCTTATCTAAACCTCAAATTACTGCATTTGTTATAGAAGGGCAATAATGGAAAACTTATTTTAATTTAAGAAACGTGGACTAGGAAAAGAAAACTACAAAAAACAACAATTCGCGGAGAAAATACAGGAATAGTGTCCAAATATAAAACCTCTCTCCTTCTCATCATATATAAAAGGTGGGGTGGCAACAACTATAAGTAGTTACATTGCAGGTTTAGAGTTGGAAATCCACATTCACTCTAACTCTTCATTTCATTTCTTCCCCAGATATCATTTTCTATCTCTATTAATCCATTTATTATGGCTAGTTTACGCGATCAAGTTGTTGATTTTCAAGAACCAGGAGTCGAAGAATTGCTTTGGCTAGAGGCTTGTTGTGAAGATTCTCTAGAAGATGATAATCATGTATTAACAAAGGTGAGCATATAGTTCTTTTTTATTTGAGTGTATCACGATCAAATCGAAATATAACTTGCGTGAAAATTATTTGTTTATATATCCTTATGATTATAAAGGTAGAAGTATAGACATGGTTTTGATAGGTTTCTGGCATAAATGTATTCGATGCATCCGTTTTGTTTTGGAATTAGTACCATTTGTAAGATTTATATTCGTGTAGTGTAGGTTTAGATTTAGAAAACATTAGTATTGTTTTGAATGATTGCACTCGTGTAGTTTTTTTTTTTTTTTGTAAACAGAAATAATCAGAATTTTTCTTTTTGTTCGAATTTAGTTAATGCATCAGTTCTCTTTCCAATATTGATGGCAACTATCGGCGAAAATTAGTACTCCGTGCTCCTGTAGTGATTTACGCTTATATAAAATTATTTTGATAACAATAGCAGCCGAGCATTCTCAGTGACGTTATTGAAGCATGTGCAGAAGACGATCATCACTTTTATTCCAAGGTATTGAAACAGTTTTGCATCCATTATGTATCCAGTTTCTCACAAATTGCACTAGCTATTTGAATAATTTGGGCTTATATATGATTTTTTTGATGATAACAGCAACGGAGTTATAACAGGCATAGAGATCAGCTTCCTTCTTCTGGCCGGAAACAGCCATCTGCCCCTCAACCTCCTTTGCTTCCGTCACCACCGGTAATTATTTGCACACAATGGCATACACACAAAGCTTGTCATGTTAGAGACTAATTTTAAGATTATGCATAAATTAATTAGCATGAACTAGGAATCCATAGAATATTAGCATTCATGTTGTCAACTATTATTAAAAATAGTCAACTTGATTAATTGATGAATTATACATCTATATATGTATATCCTAAATCCTAAGTATGTGTTTCACGTCTACGTATAATTATAAGTCATGGAACCCATTCAAGTTTGGATTATAGCTTTTCGGTATCTTATAATGATCTTCAATGAATTATTGATAAATATATGAACCAGCAATATTCAATTCAAATTAAAAGAAAAGATATTGATCTTCTTTGGAATGAATAGTTGTTGAAACTTGAAACTACTATAAATATCCGATTTTGTTTATATCAAATCCGGCTTAAAAAATGTTGGATTGTGCCAATCTTCTTAAACGAAACTATATACATACTTTTGATTTCTAATGAACTAGTAGTACCGAGTCATGTTTTTAAACGACTAGTGTTTTTGTAATATTGCTTTTTGAATAATTCATATACCGTCCTAATGTAAAAGACAATACACCGGGTACGAACTATAAGTATCAAGTTTTTCATTAAAGTCGCCGCAATACTGAAAATACTTTCGTTGTGTTCTCGAATTATTAAAGGAGTGAAAAGAAAGGAAAAGAAAAGAAAAGAAAAGATAGTGAAAGAAAATTTACTATCCACCTTGTGTTTTCGAGTTTGAAATTAGTAGGAAAGAAAGAAAGAAAAGAAACATAAAAATTTACTTTTATGCCCTTTAAACAAAATATCTGCTACTAATCTAATTTTTTTTAATAAGCCATTTGTGGTTAATATACCTTTTTATTTAAAATATTCTTTAATCAAACTAACAAGTAAAAATTCGCATAAAAAATATGCTGGTCCGTGTCGTGAATATAATTGGCCCATGTGCAAACCCAAGAAAGCCCAAGAAATCACTAGCCCTAATAATCGCTGAATAAAAAAAACGATGCATCATTTTGCAGCAGGACTTTTATAAGTTTCTTATTTTAAAAAAAATGAAGATTACACAGTGGTTGAAGACTATCTGTGGTGGAAGAAATGAGGGTATATTTGTCAATTTTAACATTTTCCTTCCCAATCCGCCCAAATATGAGAGGAAAGATTTAGAACAAAAAACCTTTAAATTTTCCTTCATTTTCCTTTCATTTCTTTACTTTTCTTATTAAAATAAAACTCAAGAAGACAAATATGTTTGTGTTCTCCTTTCTTTTCTTTTCTTCTCTAATTTAATCTCGAGAACACAGTGTTCATGAATCACCAAAGTGCCATATCATGTTTTCCCCAAAAAAAACATGTTTAATGATATGATTATGCCCTTGTATTTTTTTGAAAAGTACACTAATTTTAGCTTACAACACAATGTCACTTAATCAACTACATCACTGTGTTTTCATAAATATTTTAGGCATTTCGTTATCTAGCATGTATTTTTAAGATGTGTTGATTTTGAAGTTTTAGCGTAAAGCACTTTAAATAATCGGACTTGTGCTGCAGTGTTCAGCCGGTGATACCAGTCGTTTTTATAAATTGTATTCTGTTAAACATAAAATTTATAATTTGCACAAATCAAGTAACCACTGGCATATTAAACATATACAATCACCATATTAAAAAGATTCTGAATCTACCCATTAGTTTAAGGCATCGAAAATGAAAGATTCTGAATCTTCCCAATGAGGCTATGACGTAGTATATAAGAAGTTAAAAGATTCTGAATCTTTCCAATGAGGTTACGACATAGAAGTTGACAAACTTAAACGAATGGTATCAAGGAATCTTCACTTATTATTACTCCCTCCGTCCCAAATTAATAATCCATCTTTCCATTTTGAGTTGTACCAAAATTATTGTCTCCTTCCAAATATAGTTGTGAGTAATGTAGCAAGTTTACCATATTCTCCCTAATGATACTAAAAATTACTAACCTTATTCAAAGCTTTAATTAATTCCATAAGGGTAAAACTGTCATTCTGCAAAAAAGTAAGAGAGAGAATGCAGTAATGATTATGTTTTCTTAAACTGTGTGTTTTTTGTCGGGTGACAATTAATTTGGGACAGAGGAGTATTTTTTTTTTTTGGTTTTATAAGTTCATTGAATTGTGTTAGTTTGTCTGTCCTATAGAAAAGGGACATGCCACGAGCTTGAATTGATGTATACATATTAACGACTTAGGTGTCATAATCACGAAATATGTCATAGGGACACGAAAACATAATAGTAATGAAAGCTCATGAGTAAGCTAAATATGTCGACTTAATATGAATTCTTGTTATATAAAGATATCTGTATTTTGTTTTGGTAGCATTGGAAGGGTTTTTCAAAAGCGGATCAAAAACCGAAACATCCCACAAATTGGGCAGCTGGAGGACCTGGTATGCAAGCCGTATTTCTAGATTCTAGCCAAAGATCTTGCGGTACAGGAGTTTTCCTTCCTCGTACAGCAGGGACCGTTGTAGAAAAACCAAGAAAACCAGGTACATTTATGTGTTGGTTCACTATCAACTCTATCTGTGACATGGAACAAAATAAAAATTTTAAGGGCTAGAACAAAAGGTGGCCATTATTCTGTTCACTTATTATTGTGACTTTTAACTTGGTTCCATCTAAAATGGCCCAAACGAGTCAATTAAAAAAAGATTAGCCATGAGGGAAAGAAGTCAAAAGTTGTTTTAAGGTGGTGTTTGTTTTTCAAAAAGAGCTTTTTAACAGCTCTTAATCTGACTTACTCACATGCGCTCAGACATTTGGCACATTAAGTGCGTTTGTTTTTTTTCCTCGTTCAGACGCGGTCAGGGGCAACATCTTAACCAACTAGATGTGGATGGAGGGTCTTGATGCCTCTTAATGCTTCTTCACCCTTTACTTTTGTTTTTTTTTGTTTTTTTTTTTCTCTCTTTGTTTTGTGAGATATTTTTTTTTACTCTTCTTTTAATATTTTAATATTGATACCATGTTAAAAAGAATTAATCTTTTTTAAATAAATAATGTTTAAAATATCAATGATGATGATGCTTAAACATTTAAAAGTTTTTCCAAACAATAGTAATATATAACTAGTTTGTAAAATTAAATTGTGACCTGTGTAATTTGCACGTTAGCTTAAACTTTTCATTAAAAATTATTTTAATTGTTAATTGACAATGTTAGGTATATTATGAAATTTTAATTTTCGCAATCTTATGATTGTAAAGTTAATGATAGTAACAATTTGCAAAATAATAAAGATATTTAACCACATGTGAGTACAATATATTACTACTTTGCGAGAATAAATTGCGACACAAGATTTTTAAATGTTTTTTAAGATAATTTATTCTCACGTTGCACAACTATGTTAATTTTATGACTAAAGTGTTCTATATAATTTTTAAACAATGTTATGTTTCGTAAGAATAAAACTGATTTTAAGAATAAACTAATATGTACATTTATCATTCAGACATTAAAAAGGTAAAAAACAAACAATATCATTTTATTTAGATTCAGACATTTGCGCATGAGATTCAGATTCAGATGTGCGAATCAGATTCAGAGTCTCTTAATAAACAAACAGCACCTTAAACACGGTTAATGAGTTATCAAAGATATATCACTTAGAAACAAGAAATCTAATTCAAAGATGTGGATAAAATATATCTTTCAAGACGATTTAATCATTGTTACAATAATGAAACATATATGGTGCACATTGAATCCTCATTAGTGAGTGTGACACTTCAATAAGTTAACAAACAATCACTAAAGCAAAACAATGATTGTGGCCTAAAATTTAAGTTTGTACCAATTTTCATTACATAATTATTCATGTTTGGAAAACTTGGAGTGGGTATACTTTGTGAAAGGTCTAGGAAAATATGAACATATTCGTCATTTTTCCCATTACCATTAGTCTTTCAGTAGATTATATAATTATGATAAAAATCACACCTATAGTCAAAACTTGCGAACATTAAAGTCTTTGTAGGGTTTGTAAAAATAGTTTCCATTCCAAATTAAAAAATAAATACTAGCTAGCACGCGTCTAAATATTACGTTACCGCAAATAAAATTTTATTTATTGAGACAAACAGAAGGATTCGCTCGAGTGACTAAACAAAAAAAAAAAAAAAAGAGAAAGCTGAGTTGGCGTTGAGGTTGTGGTCGTCTGTACGGTAACTATAACACTTATGCTCTGTTCTCGAGTTATTAAAGGAGTGAAAACAAAGAAAAAGAAAGGAAAAGAAAAGATAGTGAAATTTTTTTTCTATGCACCTTGTGTTCTCGAGTTTGAAATTAGTAGGAAATAAAGAAAGAAAAGAAACATAAAAATTTACTTTTATGCCCAGTGCGGGTCACCCTAGAGTTTTTTTCATAAGCAAGTGTTACACAAGCCGAGGAATATTCAAGTGATGGCGAGATATGTGAAACCTATCAATGTCATCGTATTCAATCGATGGTATCATTGCATTTCATTCATTATATAGATAACGCTTATACTAAATTAATATTTATGAATGACCGCAAGCAAATACGACAAGTATCGATGTTTATAACACTACCCAATGCTACCCATGGGTTATGTGAAAGTTACTCTAACCAAATGGTGTGTGTTCAGCCGTATAGGACATGTAAGATAGATTTGTGATGAATATTGTTAGATTGTTAAAATTGTCGTTTTAAAAAAGAAGAGTTTTAGCGCCGACACGTGACGCCGCTAAAGATATTTGCAGGCTAGATTATTTATTTTTAATAAAAATAAATTATTGAATCTCAAAATAATTATTACTTGATTGGTATTGACTTTTGGTCATCGTCACTGGAAGTAGGGGTGAGCACGGTCCTAGGACCGGATCGGACCGACCAAGACCGGACCGGACTAAGGACCGAATTGGTCCAAAACGTCGGACCGAGGATCGGACCGAAATGGTTCGGTCCGGTCTGATCTTCGGTCCGGTTCACTTCTACAAGGCATAATCGTCGGGTTTTTTGTAAGACCGGATCGGACCGGACAGACCGAACTGAGGACCGGATGTAATGAAAAGCATGGACCGAGGACCGGACCGAAATACTTTTTGTCCGGTCCGGTCCGGTCGACGGTCCGTTTTGCTCACCCCTAACTGGAAGTGTGGGCCACAAGGTTAGTTTTTTTTTGTGCAGTGGAGGGGCTAAGAAGCAATAACACGCTAGACATGACACTCTTTTGCTATCCTCAAAAATAATTAAACCAAGATGAGTGGGAGAGGAATCTAAATCATGCACAACTGGTAACATTAGATTCACCTTAAGAACACGGATCCCACAGCTTATATATACTAAGTGAAAGCGATGATGTTTATTCATTATAGTAGAGAGAAAAAAGATAAGATGGGAAGTAGTGTGTGTGGTAGAGAGAAAACACACACACTCTTTTTACAAAAGTGAGCTTCACCCCTCCATGGAAGTATGGAGGGGGTATTTATAGTCCCGGGCTTGACTAGCTAAACTAACCCGACACGACTATAAATGATAAATGTAATTCCGGATTAGTCACCATATTTTAGGGCTAACAATCTTCCCCCAATATGTGGACATACGGAATTACTTACAATGTTCCTATCAGGTACAAATACAACACAAATAAAGTCTTCCAAAGCGCTTCCAGAGCTAAAGATGTCTTCTGAGTACTCCTTGTCTTGAAACTTGTACTCCAGCTTGGATCTTCTGTGTCTTTACTTGTACAGGAACCATTGTAGTATGCATGAGATTGGGGAGGGGGGGGGGAGGGGGGGGGGGGGGGGGGGGGGGGGGGGGGGGGGTGGGGGATTAACTTCCCCCCAACTCATACAACATGTCTTGAAAAGCTTTCTTCATAGACACCTTTTTGTCACAGTTTTCTAAATCAGCTACCATCCCCCAAGAAACCAACATCCCTATCTTGAGCAGATTCTGAAACATTGATGTAGCTTGAACAATCTTCTACTTGTCATCAAAGTGCACAGCGGAATTTTGTAGAAGTCAAACCACACCAACGACCACTGCTTCTTGTCATTAGGGCTTGGTGAATATTCGTTCGGGGGTGCATGCGAGAAATCAGCAACTGTTCTTCTCACGTTTGCAGAATACTTCACAAACCATTCTAAGTGAAGTAGTATACACTACTTCCCCCTGGAAGTTAACATGGTAACATCAAAGTCAATTAAGTCCCGAATGTACACATTTTCCCCCATGATGGTTGCGAACTCTCGGAAGCATCATTGTCGTGTACGTCCATATACTCGAGAAGTTCTTGTCATAAGCACAAATCTTGATATACAAAAGAATCATTACCCTCTTGACTTCACAAACCGTAGAGGAGTTGAAGCAAGAATCAAGAACACTTGGTATAATCAAGGTCTTATGAATGAATGTCATTGAAGAGCTTTAAATATTTTGCTTAGACTATGAAGTATCGTTGTCTTAGAATAGCACAAAAATACCTGTGAGAAGTGCTGATTACATCTCAACCTTTATACTCTCTAGCTAACTTACCAACCTCCTATTTTGTCAGCTATTGTAGTGATCACTTGGTGAAGTAAACATCGATATTCCAAACTTGAAATGAATAAAAATCCTCCAATTTGTTTACTAATCTTCACTACTGTTGATTGAAGAACGGTGCAGAAGAAAATCTCTAAGTACCTATACCCAACATCAAAAGTATAAGAAGTACAACACCTCTTGAAATTATTCACATCGCATTCTGCGTGTGACACTAGATTACTACAACGTATCTCCACTAAGTGATAGTTATCCGGTCTTCATCCAACATCCCTTGACTTATGGAACAGATAATTCAAGTCTTAATCATAACTGTATACGTTCGAGCAAGTCATCAATCGATAGAAAATAGAAGGAAGTCTCGATGATGAAATAAGTAGACGCAATTATGAAATCCAACTTCAATCTCAAATAATGGATACCAAATCAACTCCGTGATCACCTGTCATCGTAATCTGAATCTCTAGCCGTTTGTCAATTTAAGTGAATTTTTTTTTTTATTCTTTTCAGGATCGATTGAGATTAATGTTGTTGTTTGTGTGGTGTGTTGTTATGGGTATGATTATGTCTTATAGTCTCGAATCTTGATTGTGTGTTTGTTGTTGTTCTTGTTTTGATTATAATATTCCCAAATTCGGTCATATGCCCAAAGTCGGTCACATGCCCACCTGATGCGCGGATCGACCTATGGCAAACCGCCACCAACATTACACCAAACCGCCGGCAATTATAGGGCAAACCGCTACCTGCTTTGAATAACCAAACCGTCGCCTAATTCTTAGCAAATCGCCGCGAATAATTAATTCAAACTGCTGCCCTTTTTTTCACAAACCGCCGCCTATATAAAATAAGCAACCAGCCGTGACTAAACTAAAAATAGAAAAAACAAACCGCCGCGAGACTTTTAACCAAACCGTCGTGTAAAAGAGCAAACCGCCGACAATTTTTTTTATTATTTAAATTAAACTGCCGTTTAATTTGGCAAACCGCTGTTGTTTTATATTAAAATAATCAAACCGCCGTATAATCCTATGATCAAACCGTCGGCTTTCGATAAACAACCACCAATTATTGTTGATTATTTTAATCAAACCGCCTTTGACTTGGTCAAACCGCCGTGTACCTTTTCCTAAAATCACGGATCTTGTCCCCTCTTTATGTCAAACCGCTGTAACACCCTCAAATCTGAGTACGCAGCGAAATGTTGAATATCCGAGGGCGTTACTTTATGGATCAATAGCACAAGATCTAAGAACGACTACTAAACGTGTCGTTTGAAAAAGATACATTGGATTAACAAAATACTTGTTTGTTACATAAGCCCATGGCTTCAAATTGTTCAACAATATAAATAAAGATTCCGGTTTATAACAATTGTCCCCAAAATGTAATAAGACCCCAAATCTTAAGTGTTGACTCTTCAGTTATTGACTTATAATGTATCAACGCACCTCGTGCCTTATTGACCTGAAAAACATGCTTAAAGTATCAACATAAAGTTGGTGAATTTATAGGTTTATGTAAATCAATAGTAGGACCGCAAGATTTCAAGGTGTATGATAAGCAAGCAAATGCAACATCAGGGAAGAAAATATTTAACGTTGTCCTAAAGCTCATACTCTAAAGCCTCGACATGTATGAATGCAATATGTGCCAATAAATGCCCTTGAATGGTTTTTGAATGTTTTTAAACCCCAACATATCAAATCCGACTTGGTATACGTTCGTTCCCCGGTGATAATGCTAATCACCCGAACGGGGAATTTGCCAATCCCATTAGTAACTTTCTATTACATGCGCGGCGCCACAATCGATAATTGACAGTTCATGATAAAGGGCTCAGTGGGTTATCGCTACTTAGGCAAACACGTAATCATTGTTATAAAATGGTACACAGTGCGTCTAAAACAAAACAATGTGAGGCAAAAAGTAACGAAATATACAATAGAATAAAAACATCCAATAAAAAACAAAGAATAAGGGGGAAAAAAAAAAGAGTGAAGTAAAAGAAAACTAGAAATAACAAAAGAAAAGATAAACAGAAGAAATATGAGAAAAACCACAATAAAAACAACATAAAGTGAACCATATAGCGGGAGTGTAGGGGGGGTGCGGAAGGCCCCTCGAAGCGAGATGTGGTGGGTGTGGAGCGGGTGGGCGGGGTGATGGGTAGGTGAGGTATAGATAGATTTAAGTACTCATCTCTGGGACTCAAATTTGTATTAAAATGTTGCTTTTTTGGAAAGATATTGTTGAGATCTTAGTAAGCTGACATGTTGCGTGTAAAGACAACTTTGTCATACAAAGGCGTTCTTAAAGAGCTTATTTTGTAGTTGATGGCTTGACTTAGTTGCTTCACTAATTTACACAGTCATAGCTCAAAAATTAGTCCTTAACAACCCTTGCTTATTCTTAAGTATTTTTATAAAACCCAAAACTGGAAGTTTAAGTCGCGGAGCACAGAACAAGGCGCACAGAACCTACGCACACCACAACACCTCAACCTTCTATCACACACCACACTCCCCTGCCCTACCGCATAAGTGCCTTGGGTTCCTTCTATTTCATAATGTACCCCTTGCACAATTTATCTTTTATACACCTTTCATCCCACATAAGCAATAACACCTTCAGATGATGGGCTTAGTTTCTTAATCTATCCTAAACTCTCTCTATCTATATCTTCTTGTGAGGAGTTGGGTGGGCCTGATTGAGAAGAGGGGAAGAGGGTGATACACTATTAGGAAGATAGGGGTTGACGTTATGCTCAGTATAGATATGCGCGGATATACTATATATGTGTATCTAGAGATAATTTACTATCTCTTATCGTATATTTTCAGATTGAAAATCTGTACACACACATCATACACACACACAAGAAAAATACACACACACACACACAACACACCAACATCTTTTTCAAAAATTTTCTTTCTTATCCCTAAGTTCCATAGAAAATTAGTTTATTTGCTTTCGTAGGTATAATTTGTCAAAATTTTCGTTTTCTAAAGAACGGGGATTCATTCTCAAGGTTCAGTTTTTTTCGGTTGTTATAACATTCCACTCACACTCTATTAAATTTGTTCTAGTTCTTTTCGCTATTAACACTTTATTTTTAGCTCAGCATAGAGGCCATTTTACAAAAGCGCGTGTGCTATTAGATTACGTTTAGGTTTTTATTTTTAGGCAAACTTAGGGTTTTTAGACCTTCATTAAGGGTTCTCCCGTTGGCGTTTTATATATCATTATATTTTGATTACCCCGTTATTTGTTTACAATGCTAATTGTTAAAATTACAGTAAATTTTAATTGTTAAAAGTAGTATTTAATCAAATCAACTATTGTTCCCACATTCAAATCATTGTCCAAGCATCAACGTGGTTCTCAATTTCACAAGTCGTTTGAATGACAAACGACCCGGGAACATCAAACTTTCCCGTCTTAAGAAAAAACCGTAATTATATTATATTATAAAAATTAAAGATTTACTATTGCCTTTGTCCCGTCAAGGGTATCAATTGGTAATTTTCCTAGGGGCTAACCCCACCAACACCACAATATAGGAGACACCAACGCATTAACACCAGCACCACTTACAACAGGGGGGGGGGGGGGGGGGGTGGAGGGGGAGTGGGGGGGGAGGGTTATGAGTAACCCTATTTAACGTGCTCAAATTGGAGTTAGTTTTTTCACTGACATCGCCATTTCACAAAAAGAAAAGTATGAGAAATGTAAAATGAGAGGCATAGGGGTGGTGGGAACCCCATAAAGAGTTCTAAGACACATATACTCCCAAAAAACATCTCGAAGATGTAAAATAGTTATAAAAATTTACAATATTGACAGGAATTGAGATGTATATGATGGGGGGGGGAGTGGGAAAGAATAAAAAAATAAACGCTCAGAGGATTAGGATACCATAGGCATACCCACCACAAACATCCTTGGTTTGTCTGATAAAAATTAATTATTATAAAAATATTAGACAAAAATCTAAAATAACAAAAATTATTATTTATTTTTATGTTTATTTTAAGTATGAGAAGAGATTGCAGAAATACTGAAAGATAAAAAGCTTAAGACACAACAAAAACGAAAAAACCAGTAATAATAGGTCAAAGAATACAAAAACATCAAGTAAGAAAAATGACGTCAAATACAAGGAACAATCATCCAATAATAATAAAAATCCCGCGAAAACAATAAATAAAAACACCCGCCCCCCCCCAACCCCTCACCCCCCACCCTAGCCGCCCTCTCGCTCCCAGACGAAGACCACCACCCCCCAGCAACCCCCGTCTGGAGAGTTATAAAGAATACAAACTTGTAAAACAACAGATTCTCAACCCAAAGATGTAAAACAATAAATAATTATAAAACAAGTGTGCAAGTGAACACACCTTTAGTAAATAGTCCTCTGAAATGATAATAGATATCCAAGTATGAATCACACCGTCAAATACCTAAGTAAATACGGTCAGACTTAGTCTACAAATTTAAGCTAAAGACTCAATGTATAAACTACAATAAGTTGCTAGTTTATATATACGGTTATCACTTGTGTGGTGGTGTACGTGTTTAATGGATTTAAAATTGTTTGATGGCTCTTGGGAAGGTAAACTATCCAATACGTCCTTGTCTACGTATAACGGTTATTAATAAATATACATATTTATCAAGTCGTGATTTAACTTGTTATAATATTTAATAAATATATAACTCGTCCGATTCGTTAAGTGTTTATAAATATCAATTTTGTTTACAAAATACCCTTAAGTTACTTGTAATTACAAAACAGCCCTTGGGTATATAGAATATATACTATTTTACCTTTCAAACCCTCAATTTTCAATAATTACACTTTTAATCCTTTAACTTTACAAAGTTACACTTTAGGTCCTTATTGTTTCATATCAGCCCCCTTATCTTTTAGAATGTTCAAAACAGCCCTTAGACTTATTAAAATCTAAAAATGGCAGTTTTAACCCTATAGTTTATAAGTTGGCACTTTTGGTCCTCTGACTTGTAAAAATTGCATTTTAACTCTAATTAAATCCCAACAAGTGGCATTATGTTTTGTTAAGTCCAAATAAGTCATATAAGCTGCCCTAGCTTATAAATAAGCTTTAACAAGCTTATTTTGGCTTAATGGGCCTTATTGGGCCCATTAAAGTCCATTAAGCGTTCTAAGGGTCCGATTTAGTTTTAAATAGCACAATTGTCTTCATTAAGCTTATTCAAGTTTGTTAAGTTGGAAATAAGCTCGGGAGAGCTTATTGGAGCTTATTCAAGCTTATTGGGCTCATGAGCCCAATAACTTAAGCGTGAAAGCTACACAAGGGTTTCTTATGTGTTTCTAAATTATTTTCTAGGCTTATCAAGCTTATTAGGGTCTGTTTTGAGTTAGCTTATCTAAATAAGCATTTAAGCTCTCGTTAATGGGCTGTTAGGCCCATTAAGGGTCGAATGGGTTCCCAAGTGGCCCGACTTAGCCCCTTTAGGGTCCATTAACATTTGTTACGTCCGTTTAGCTTATTTTTGCCTACACAAGTGTACTAATAAGCTGGTCCCGCTTATTGTGAGCTTATTTGCTCGTATTGGGCTCGTTAATGGGTTAGTAAGCCCATTAAGCGTTCGACTAGCTTTTTAATCGTGAGATAGGGTCCATTAATGTTCTTAAGTTCATAATAAGCTTATTAAGCCGTGTAAGCTCACGAATAAGCTGTTTAAGCTTATTTTGGCTTATGGCTCGTGTTTCGGACATGGCAATGGGCCGTCAAGCCCATTAAGGTTTCGATTGTGTGTTACATTTCATGTTAGGGTCCATGCCTAGCTGGCTTATTAGGCCTGTTTGGATCTAATGGGCTCGTTTACGGCCCGCTAAGGTTTTCTTTTCTTGTACGCTTATTACTTACGAGTTAATTAAGTCCCTAAATCCTTAATAAGCTCGAATGAGCTTATTAATAAGCTATAGTCTCAACTGTTGGGCCTCTTAGGCCTGAGTGTGGGCTACGTAGGTTTAACGAAGCCATTAGTGGTCTGTTATGTGTTCTAGTATCTCTTAAGACTCGTTAACGAGCTAGTAAACCAAATGTGAGCTTATTTAGCATGCATATGGTCGTGTTCGCTACATGCACACGCTAGATAAGGTTGCTTACACATTCCTTAGTCTTCATGTCGTGTTTATAAGAAAAGTTTACGTATAGATTATTTAATATTTGCGTATATAGGTAAAGGTTCGCGTTGGTGTCCAACTCTTTCCATATATACCCTAAATGTTTTAAGGTTTTGTTTGCCTTTAAGTCACGTTACGTGGTCCTTTACATTTTTAACACCACACAAGTCGTTATACGCAATAACATTTGCGTATAACACGCATGTTATTTATTATTCGTGAACTCTCGCTAGTACAGTATATATATACGCGACATATTGACTAGTTCACAAAGAAAACAAGTATAATACAAGTGGTATAGGTTCAAACGAGACTTACAAGAGTCCTAGTGTATTGGTTGACGAGTTTTGGACGTGTAGAGTGCTAATCCAACGTATACC
>BQNB010078376.1:0-30566 GCA_026074375.1 Tanacetum coccineum
ACAGCAAGCTCTAAAAGGGACCTAAAAGACTTTAGACCAAACTTTGAGCTAAGCTAATTGACTAATAAGCACTTGGAATGAGATTGCGACTGAAAACAGATAAACATTAACATCCAAAGATCATATAAAAACAAGAATTAAGGAAATTGGTTAAGTAATAAGCTAGAAAATGACTTATGAAGAGACAACTAAAACTACTATTTCTTTTTCTTTTGGTTTTTTTGGCTTAAATTGACTAAATAGCAGCTTAAGAATAAGACTCAATAAGCTAAATTAAAGACTAAAACTCAAAAATAAGCTAAAGACTTTGACCCTAAGGACACAAATAAGTAAACATAAGCAACTAAAAGAAAAGCAAAGTTGAAAAATAAAGTCAGTATATGCTGATCAAAATCAGTATATACTGAACCTTGTTTTTGGAAAATTGCTACTTTTAGCCCTAAATTTAAGCTAGAAAAAGCTATTATGAAAACTCAAAAAGCTAAAACAGATCAAGCTTGATGCCTAGTGAGCTTATTTTATCAAATTCAGACCTTAAATCCAACTAAATCTAACTTAAAATTGATATTGAAAAATGGATTTTTAAAACTTTGGAGATGAGAAACACTTGGACAGAATTTTGACTAATACCAAAAATACAAACTACTTTCTACTGCATTGTTAGACTCAAAACAAGCATAAAAACAACACCTAAAAGCACTTAATCAAAATCAAACCAAATAAGTTAGATTAAAAAGCAAAATTGCCACAGATTCAAACCATGGTGAACTTGATCCTAAAATTTGACATTTAAACTTTGAAAACTAATTGAAACTGACTTTTAGACTTAATTTAAGCTAGTTGAACAAGATTTGAGTGACAAAAGTGGCTAAGGCAGTACTAACATGTGTTAGTACTGCTTAAGCCAAACACCCCTTTAAATCTCTAAAATCCATTTTAAAACTAAAACTGACCAAATTAAGCTTTGAATTTTAAAAACAGATTAAGTCATATGATTATTAAAGATAATTAAGCTAAAATCTAAAGAGAATAAGCACTTAACTATAAGCTAAACTAATAAGCTACTTTGACTATTTTTTTTGACAGTTTTCATGAATCCTCAAATCAAACTATATTAAAACAATAAACTAGATGCAATAAGCTAACAACAGACTAAATAAGCATAAATAAGCAGAGAATAAGCAGAATTAAGCAGTTTAAGCACTACAATAAGCTAAAGCAGAAAATTAAGCTACAAATAGAAAATGAAAGAATACCTTTGTCCCAGCTAAACAGGGACTTAAATGCTCAATTGAGCTTAAGTCAACAAGCTCCAGCTTATCATAGATAAGCTGGTAAGGTCCATAAGCCCATCCAAGTTTGGCTTATCATCCAAAATAAGCTGAGGTAAATTTTGGGGAGAATTAAAGAACAAAAAGCTCAATTAAGCTTATGAAAAGCTTAATTGAGTTCACAAAGTATGAAAGAGCTTATAAAGTAAACATAAGAACAATTTAAAACTGATTAAGGTAAAAACAAGGATTTAAGACAATTTAAGTAAAATTTCATTAAACATTAAAAATGATTACATGAATTTTAAAGCTGAGAATTACTATATTAAAAAGACATAAAAACATAAAATAAGCTATACCAAATAAAGCTACTAAAATAACAATAACTAGAAAATTAAGACACCCTTGTGTGTGGTAGGCCTCTCTATTTTATAGTATAGTGTTGAGCAGAACCTTCTAGGCCTTGAGGACGCTCCCCCATCTTCAATCCTGGCCCTTCAGTCACAAACCATCAACCACGCACCCTTGGATCTCCCCTTCGTCATAGTAGCCAATAGGAAACCACAGGATTACGAGCATGGCATAAGTACATGTCAGAGCTTGTCAGGGGCTTCAAGAAGTAAGGGACGTGCGTGTGAGAGGGTTGTTTTAACCCTGGTTCATGTGTGTGTGTGTCACAAGGTAAATGGAAGGGAAAAGGAGTAAAAAGATAAACAGTGATTGTGTTTATAACTTTGGGTTGACCTGGTTTTATAAGTTTGACCAGGGCTTGGGCTTGGATTGTTTATAAGGTTTTATGGATTGGATTTTTGGATTAAAAATGGAATAAGGGTTTAAGGTTTTAAAGTTTATATAGATACAACCCTTAATGGGCTGACCCGGCCCATTAAAATGGGTACGGGTTGGCCCATTAAAATTGTATACGCATTCGGCTTCGGTTTCTTGCACTCTTTCCATTCCCGTGCTCGGTTTTGTCCGTTTTGCTTTGTTTTTGTCATTTTATTGAATATCCGTTACCTGCATGACACAATTCACAATACAAACGAATACAATGTATTTTTCATGTATTATTGGTCATTATTGGTCTTTTTAGCTTGTTTTATTATGAAAAAGGTATGTGTATTTAAGCACATACCAAAATTGAATAAAAGAATGAAACAAAATGACTTAAATGCAAAAGAAGAATTCTTCAAAAGATGGAAGATTTTGAAGATTTCAGAATATCTCCTTAAGAAGATAAAGATACAGAAGATAATATTATATGTTAGGAAGATATTATTTGTTCTTATCTTTTGTAATTTGTTCTTATCCTTTGTAAACCTAGATATCTCTAGTATATAAAGAGATATCAGGCATATGGTTTTTGGGATCCATCCCAACAACGATAGATTACCTGCCTGGACGAGTATCAGCATTGGGCCTTCTCACCTATCACAAATGAACCAGCGGAATGTCTTGTACACCCAATACGCCGTATCCAGGAGACATCAATACTCCATATTCATAATATAATAATAAAATATTCTGGAAGATATCAAACGTGGTCCTTACTCCAAGAAATCCCCAATACGTTGTATCCCACATTGCTCGATACGACGCATCGATGAGTTTCCAGACTCTATAAATAGACGATCCTAAACTCAGTTTTAGGTATGCAAGTGAATCCCTAAACCACCCAAGTCCGAGCCAAGGAGATGGAATAGACGGATCCGTTTATAAGGTCAGAAAAGAGCCTCAGATCATAAGAAAACCATGACTAATCTACGCTGCAAAAAACGAATACAAACGCGTTCAATTAAGGTTTCTTATTTTAGTCGTTCATAATATCAAACCCGTGTGTATTTTTACAATACTATCGTTTGAATACCTTTAGGTATCAGCCATGTTTATGAGGATTTAATGTTTGGGTTTGTTTTATCTCGAGCATAATGGAGCTTAATTTATCGTAGCTATTATGTTATAATCTAGTTTATCAATTAATACTTGTTTACGTGCATTAAGAGTATGCGACCTATCATTCTACTGGGTCTAATCCCTACATATTATAATGCGAATGCAACTTCGGAGTAGTTTTGGAGGGAGCGAGGCTAAAAGCGAGTCTAGGATAATAGCTCTCCTATTGCAATATATATATCTAGAATCATAGGATCACAAAGATTGACCTATCTTTGCCTTTAGGTTTAGTGAGCTAGTTGAGACCATAAAGTGATCTTGGTATCAACGAGTTATGTTCTATTACCATTGGTAATAGACTTGTCAGACAGTGGACTACTAGAAATAAAGAGCCCTTTAAGGCAGAAAGTGGGTAAAGTCTCCATGACTAGGGTTTAGTAAGCACATTATTAATCTCCTAATGCAGATTATAATTAATAAAATGCTTTGCTTTATGCGGATGCGTCTAATTGGTGTGACACAATTTAGACGTGTCTAGGATCTTAGGAAGAAGTACTGCTAAATCTAGAATGATATGCCCTTCGAGATAAGACAATCATTGCACTAAATACACAAACATGCATTTTATCGGATTATTCATGGTTGATACTTTTTCCTTACATTAGTCTTGACCCGTATTTTGATATCCTGCTAATCGTTGTGTATCATCTTCGATAGTGGTGATGTTTTATGCTTAACTTGGTCCATCAAAACATTTAGGTTAGATACACAAAAACCGATCCAGTCTCCAGACTGAAACCGCCCTATTTTTTGCATTAGTTTAGGTTAAAACTAGTAAACTAAAATACTGGATCGATTAGTTGATGATAACGGTCTTCATTCTGCTCTTAGTGATCGACATCCTACTTACCAACGAAGCTACATCTTGACCGGGTACACTGCCCGTTAAAGTGTTGTTTTTAGGTATAGTCGGCATAAAATAAATAGTAAAACTTGATACATAAAATACCTTGATTCCAACTTAATTATACTTATATATATATAACTTAATATACATATATATAATTAAAATCAAAATCTCAAATAATGAGAGTGAGTAAGTATTCCGTAAGGGTTCTAGAAGATTACTTTTGACCAAAGTAAAATCCAAAACCTTCCCGGGTTGTTTCCCGACGTGGCGTGAATTGAGAATCGTGATTAAGTTCGTGATCGCGTGATTGAATGATCAAATTTTTGATTTGGGATTCTATTTCTACAAATAATATGCAAAAAACAAATAAACGCAAGTAAACAATTAAAGCAATTAAAGATTGAACCTAAAAACGTTAACGGGAATAAAAAACGCGACTCGAAAACCTAGATTATCAAATTTTAACCCTACAAAAGCAAATTTAATTTTTAAAGGTCCTAAATGATAAAAGAAAATTAAAAAAAAGAATTATATTTTTTTGACTTTTATTTTATTTATTATGAATTAAAAACTGTTTTAATCTAAAAAATTACTTAAAAATACTAAACTAATTTTCAAAATTCTGAAAAATTTATGAAAAGTACTTCTAACAATTCTAAGCCTAAGAAAAATAAATTGGTTCAAACAGCTTATTAAAATAAGTTGTTAATAAGCTAAAAAGGGCTATAAAGCTTAAATGGCTAAAAAGGTGATAAAAGAAAAGTTTTGTGAAGTAATAAACGAAAAAGTCCCAATGGCAGTTGGTAGTGGAGTGTGGTGTTAAAACGTTTGGGAGTTAAGGTTGAGGTCCCGGGTTCGAAACTGGGGCCTCCCTATACTCCCAAATGTTTTTATTTTTTAAATTTTCTTTTTGAAAAGCTTTATATCATGAAAATAAACAACTTTAATAAAAGCACTTTTTATAAAACTCACTAATAAGCTGGAAATAAGCTATTACTAGGTGACAGTTTTTACATAAAAGCTTTTAAGCTTGTATAACATTTAGCTTAACTGTTTGGGCTTATATAGACTAAAATAGCAAATAGAAAATCAAATAAGCTGAAACAGACTTATACCTAATCCTAATAAGCACTTGGAACTAGAGTTAATCAAACAAATAAGCTGGAAAATCACCCTAAAAGAATTAAGACAGTTTAACTTAAAAGAAAACTAAAAGCCTTAAACTACTTATGCTACTAAGCTTGAATAAGCTCAACCCTAAGCCAAATAAGCTGCAAGCATCTTAATCCTAACTTAATAAGCAATCTAAACAAAAGTTAAGCAAAACTAACAGCTAAAATACTCAAATAAGCAAATAAACAATATTGGCTAAGAAGCTACCAAAATAGTCTACAAGGCACTTTTTAAGCTAAAATTTAAGCTAGTTAAGCTATCATCTAAGGTCTAAAAGCTAAACACAGATAAAGTTAATACTACAAGCTATAAGAAAAAGCAAAAATTAATCATTTTGAAAAACTAATAAGCTAGAAAAAGGCTATTGAAAATGACTGATTAACTCAGTATATGTTGAGTTCTTTTAAGTTTTTATAAAGACAAAAGGCTAACTGCAGGCCTATTTTAAGCTATGAAAAAAAGTTCTAAAAAACACAATAAGCTCAAACAGATTGAGCTTATGTCCCAATGAGCCTATGCAATGATTTTCAGACTCCTAAGCAAGCTTAATCCAATCAAAAATTTCAATAAAAAACTGGATTCTACACTAGGAAAATGAAAGACATATTTTTAACTAAAACTCAATTGACTAATACAAACCTAAACTAAATCTATTCTACTGCATTATGGGGCATAAGCAAGCATGAAAATGACACCTATAAGCACCTAATCAAAATTTAAACAAATAAGCTATGTATTGATCCCTTATGACCACAAAATCAAAGAATTTGTAGCTCAAACTTTTATTAGTCTCGGATTATTATTCTTAATATGAGCCTTATTTAGAAGGCTGCAACATCGGTTGTAAGCTGGCAAGATGCAACAAACTTTTATCAGCCCATAGTTTTTATTATTCTTTTTTTTTACACTTTAAATTATCACGATATATTGAGAAAATTTCTTTTTAGAAAATTTAAGTATAAATTTGAACTAAGACTAAATAAATTTCAAATTCAAAAATTGTTGATTTAAGTTTAATTTTCGAAAAGAGCACGTATTATTAGTCCGGTTAGAAACTTCGGGGAGAAAAATCCACAAATTATGATTAATGGGCTGACCTGGCCCATTAACTTGGGTGCGGGTTGGCCCATTTAAGATTTTTTCGGTTTCGGCTTCGTCTTTGACTTGTTGACTTTGACTTTGACTTTTTGACTTTGACTTTTTACGCTCTTTCCAATCTCGTGCTTGGTTTTGTCCGTTTTGGCTTCGTTTTTGTATTTTAGTGAATATCCGTTACCTGCACAATCATAAATCACAAAACACACAAATATAATGCATTTTTGATATATTTTGGTCACTTTAGGCTCGTTTTTATAGGTAAAAGGTATGATATAATTGAGCACATACCAAAATCCTCCATACTAAACTATTGTCGTGTCCTCACGCAATGCTATAAGTAAACACTTTAGAAAACCAAGAATCTCAATCCCCCTCGACTAATTACCTCGAAAAGTAGCTAAGTGTTCATCAAAGGGAATTAAAGACTCATTAGTTTCGAAAAGCCCCGTTTTAACCATTTTTAAATATTTACACTTATTAGAATTGAGGACACGTGTTAATTTCTTCTTTAAGTTGTCCAGTTGTCCTTGAATATTTTAAGAAATAACTTTTTGGTGAAATATAATGGCATTTTTATTTGGTGTTTGGAACTTTTTGGGAATTTTTCGTAAAAATTATTAGTAATGGTGGCTATATATTTAATTATTTATACGAAACAACTAGCTATGAAATAGTCAAAACAAAATGATAATATGACTGATAAAATATGCAAGATCTTTATTTTTCTGATACGGATTGTGTTGAGTCGATGGGGTAACCACAGGTGTACACGAGACATGTCAAGCGGAGTATTGTCAAACTCGAACTCGAAACTCGACTATCTCGAGTTATTCAAATCTCGTCTTGACTCGATTTTTATGCAAATTAAGTAATAACTTGTATATGAAAGAGTAAAATTGTAAATTAATCAAAGCTACGAGACGATTACTTTGAAGCTCGAGCTCGACTCGTCTAAATCGAGTCAGTATCGAGTAATTTATGAATCGATCCCGAATAGCTTGCAAACTGTCTCGCCTCGTTTACACACAAGGACTAACGTTGTTGTTAATCTTACGAAAAGTCTGTTGATAGCTATGAGTTAAAAGGTAATTAGAAACCTATGACAAAGTAATTTATGAATCGATCTCAAATAACTCACGAACTGTCTGGTCTCATTTACACACCACGACTAACATCTAAACAACACATTAGTTTAAAAGTAACTTTACGCTAGAATTTAAGTGTGTCAAAGTGATGTATCACTATAGACTAATTTATTATGTTTTTTCGCATGTCTAACTAGTTTTAATGTCCATGCACACACGGGACTAATAGATAAAATTTTAGTTAGCTATTAATCTTGCAAAATAAACGTACATATATATTATATTATATTCAGTTTAGGGTTTTTATTGAATATACAAAGACATTGATTACAGATTAGTATGTATGACAAGAGTAAGATCCATAAAGAACATGGTCATTTAAAGAAAACAAATGAGTGGAATCTAAATCCACTCATTTTTCATCATAATAAAAAAATTCACTTTCCCCTCCTTTTTTTTAAAAACTCATGTATTAGCAAACGATAAATCGTAAACGAACAAAAATACACAATCGCGAAGAATTTTTTTATCTTCTTTAGAGGTCACTTTCTATATTACTTTTGAACGAACTTTTTTTCAATTTTTATTTCAATCACGTCTGAAAAAATCACTTGTGTTTTTAAGTATTCAAATGTGATTGTGATACAAATCACATGTGATTTTTTCGACGTGATTGAAAAAAAATGAGAAAAAGATCGTCGGAAATGTATCGCGACGAGTATTTTTTTATCTTTTTATAAAGGGGCACTCTATATACTTTCGACGACTTTTTTTTCGAATTTTTTGTCAGTAACGTCTGAAAAAAAAAATCACATGTGATTTATTGAAATCACATGTGATTTGTATCACAAATCACATGTGATTTTTTCAGACGTGATTGAAAAAAAATCGGGAAAAAAGTTCGTCGAAAGTATCGCGATGTGGTATTTTTTTTATCTTTATAGAGTGCACTTCTATAGACTTTCGACGAACTCTTTTTTCTGAAAATTTGTTTTCAATCCGACTGAAAAAATCACACTGTGATTTGTATCAAACACTGTGATTTATGAAATCAAATGTGGATTTTTTTCAGACGTGACTGAAAAAAAAATCAAAAAAAAGTTCGTCGAAAGTATATAGAAGTGCCCCTCTATAGAAAGATGATTTAATTCTCGTCGCGATGGTATATTTCGTTTTGCGTAACGATTAACGGTTTGTGAGATATTTAATTTTTAAAAAATAAGATGAAAGTGAGTTTTTTAATTAAATTATAATAAGAATTAATATAAACCATTAGATGGAAATAAAATGGATGGACGAGATGAAACAGTTTGTTTTTTTAGACCATGTTCCTTATGAAACTTTTCTCTGTATGACAATTGGTGTTATATATGTTAGGATGAATTTCATATATCACCCTACTTTTATAATTAATTTCATATATACCCAAAGTGCAAGTATTGAATGCGTAATGTACAATGTTTTTAATGCATGTTTGGGTATTTTTGAAATTTCTAACTAAAAGTAGAGGAGATATGAAATTGCCTCTATATGTTAAATAGCCACAATTCATAAATTCATGAATTTGCAATGTTTAAGATTTTTCAATTAAACTATATTAATTTTTAATACTTATATAGTAGATATATTTGAGTCTAATATACTAACGGGACTACATGTTGAGCATGATGAATATGTGTAATACTCTAATTTTGACTGCAATTCATCCATCATTGATCTTCAACCTATATAAAAGTAATTTTTAATGGTTGCTTATATCCGAAGTTGTATGTTGTAAAGTCAAAACAGTCATTGCATACATTTTGATGTTCTTAAATGCCCACAATCATACTAAAACATTACATTTGAACTTTATTAGGTGCCCACAATTCTTGAGCTTTAGTATACATGCAGACTGGTCAATTTGGACTTACCGATAACCACTTAATTCGAAATTTTGATGCATCAATACAATATTGTCAGCTGTAAACAAAGGAACATAAAGGGTGATGGAACCTACATGATGGGCGTTGGATACAGTTAACAACAAAAGATAATCACTAATCTCAAAAGTTGTGAGACTAGGAGAAGAAGAAGTGGTACTCTACCTGCCACTTAATTGATTGACATTATGAGAGGGAAAGAGATCTTTGGTAGAATCAAGATTTAGCAATTTCTTAATTAGAACAATGTCTCCCTCCGGATCAAAGATATCATCTTTAACTTCCGGTGAAGTTAAATCGGAAGTGAGTGTGTCAGGTTCTGAAGAAAAAGTGGGATTGCCACTCAGATGATTTGTTATTTTCTCATTTGCGAACAAGTCTTTCAAATAAACTCGAATGAAATCTTGATAATATCCAATCATGTTTGATTGATTCACTTTGAGTTTTATTAAATAGACTTGAAGTGTCCATTTTCAATTCAAGATTAATCTTTCGTCATCGTCACGAAGAATCAATTCTTCTCCGTGCACGTCAATCAAAGCACGAGCGAGTCCTCAAGAATAGGTCTTCCCAAGATATAGGAAACTCGAGGATCGCTTTCATAATCGACGATGACGAAATCAGTAGGGAACGTGAACCTTCCTACTGGAACAAAAACATCCCTTGCAATTCCAGCAGGTGTACAAACTGACCGGTTAGCTAATTCAAGGGTCATTCGGGTGGATATAAGTTTGGATAAACCTAACTTTTTCCAAACCGAGAGTGGCATCAAGTTGATACTGGCACCTAGATCGGCTAAGGCCTTGCAATTGAGCTCGAACAAAACTACCCGGAATGAGAAAATTCCCAGGTCTCTAAGTTTCTCGGCGTAACTTCTTAAGGATAACTGCTGAGCAATTTTCATTGAGAGGTGTATTTTCCAGTTCTAAAAGTTTCTCTTTATTGGAAAGGAGAGCTTTAAGCATATTCTGGTACTTCGGTATTAGAATTAATACATCAGTAAGAGTGATATTGATGTGAAGTTATTTGAACATTCTCCAAAACTTAATAATTTGTTATTACAATTTTTTCCTTTGCTGTATTTTCCTTGTACAAAATCCCTAAAGGATAAGTAGAATAGGGTGAAGAGGATCCCTTTTGGCATCTAAAAGAGTTTGAGGTTTTAGACAAAGGGAGGTGACCTCAATGGTATACTCAGCGAGTTTCGGGTCCGTTAACGTCTCCCCTACTCGTTCATCCTCCTCCGAATTAATGAATGGAGGAGGCATTGGAACGGAAGGTCCATCTAAAACAATACCACTTTGGGCGGTGATGGATTTTAATTCACCTTTCGGTTTAGCAATGGTATTGCTAGGAAGTGGTCCCGAACCCGAGGAAGAAGCGGTATTCATTTGGAAAAAACTAGCCATCATATTCTTAAGCTCATTGGTTTGATTTGACATTGAAGCTTGTATTGAAGTTTGCATTTCATTCCTCAATTCATTTTTCACATTATTAATTTAATTTTGCATGGCTTTCATATTAGTATCAATTATCCTTTTGTAATTTGACAATTCATTCGAAGGGGCAACTTGTGGTTGCTGAATCCATGAGCTTGATAATTCTGATTTTCTTGATTATTCCTCTATTTTGATTGTAACCTTGATAGTACCTATGATTTTTAATATTTTTGCACATTCGTTGAGCAAATCCGGTGGCCGAATTTGAGTTAGCTATACTCCGGAGGAACGTATCCGGTATTCCTTGATTATAGTTTACTTGCGTCTGCTGAAACATATCCATGAATATTATCTCGATATTCCAGAAAAATGTTGCCATCGGTGACAAGACATTGGTGGTAAGGATGCGGTCCACCACAAGTAACACAAATTTCTTCAACCGCTTTCATGAAAGCTGGCGGTGAAGATTTCTGAAGAACCAAAGCCTTAACGGCGTCAGCCAAAGCGGCAATATCGGTAAAATGAGGGGTAGAAGAAGAAGAAAAAGGAGCATTCATACTCACTTTTGAAACAACCGGTTTGTTACGTAAAGTGCGAACTTTCGACTTGTATTTTCAATAATTGGTCAAAGTAACGTCGAGAGTTTTTAGGTCCAAAAGGATTTACCACGCGGCGGTGGCATTCAAAGAATCATGAATCGGTTGCGGTTAAAGCATTTAAAACGTATCAAGTTGAAAGCAATTTCCGTAAAACCGTATGAAGGGCATGCACAAGAATCCTTGAAAACTGTCTCATGCCTCATAAAATTATTCATCAAAACGTTGTAAAAATTCGTAATTTCATTCCGGAATGTTTGTCGTATTTTAAGGAGGAAAGAATTGTTTAAATAAACTGGAAACAATATCTCCCAAGTAAGAAAAAGAGATAGGGGGTTCTATTTTCGGAGCCAAATCGGGCTGCCCCCTCGAGGGAAAATGGAAAAAGCATAAGCCTAATTGACGAATTAGGAACATCTTTATACAAGTAATCTTGTTAAAACCATCGAATGTGAGCAGAGAAAAAAAATCTTCTTCTCAAAATCCTAAAATTGTTTTGATAGATACAAGGATTATAAATCCGTGGATTTAAGCTCAAATTCTCTCCTGCAATGATACTGGAAGAACAATTCGAGCAACTCGAATGGGTGCTTGGAGTAATTGCACAATAGTACGTTGAATCGGACCATCGTATCTACGGATGTATCTTCAAGAGAAAACGTTCGACACTTGCTGGAACGTCTACGATTATGAACGTTTCGGAATTCGAAGCAGTTCACCAACTAGATTTCGAAGAAGAGCGATGCGCGCATGCACTAAATACAAAATAAGTAAAGAAACATTATATTATTGTAACCGATAATACGAACAAGTGCACGTACTCTCTAGAAAAAACGCACAACAAAGACGCGGAGGAGCGGTAATCGCTAAGGTTGTGAATCGGTCGGGTTGGTCTGGTTCTGGTTCAATCGGGTCGGGTCCATTCGGCGTCAAAGCTTCAAAAAAACAACCCGAACCGACCTTGATTAAAAACTCGGGTTACATCTGGTTCGGGTCAATCGGGTCGGGTCAAGTCGGGTTCGGATCAACCCGAATTTGTGTAAAATGACAAAAAAAACTTTTTTTTTCCTTTTTAAAATAGAAAATCTATTAATTTATATTGAAAAAATTTTTAAAAAAATTATTCGGGTCAATCGGGTTGACCAGAACCCGAGTTAGCCAAAACATTTCAACCCGAGACCTGAACCTATTTAGAACTCGGTACCCGAATGACCCGAATAAGATTCTGACCCGAGTGACCCGACCCGAATAAGCTCGGGTCGGGTTCGGGTCGGGTCGGCTTTTTTTTGACACACCTAGTAAGCGCGAAGCGTTTTAAAAACCTTCTCCTTTCGGGTCGAAGTTCGTAGGATCAACCCTCCTTATACCTCTCTTATAGTTTGTAATCTAAAGGTGAGCCGATTTCACAAGTGACACAACGGTTGTTTTGTTGGTTTTTTTGATTTTTTTGGTATTTTTGATTACTTGATATTCACAAAAATTGAGAAAATAAAATATTTTTGTATTTTTTTTATTTTTATAATAAGAAAAATATTCACAATTGAAAACGATAACTTCACAAGGAAGGGTCTTCAAAAACTAATCTTCAAACGTAACACGATAATCACACACACCTCCCCGGCAGCGGCGCCAAAAATTGATTCTTAAAAATAATCCTTTACTATATATATATAAATATATATAATAAGAATGATCAAAATATCAATTAATAAGAATTTCAAGAGTTTTTTTAAAAAGATTTACTTTTATCCAAAGTAAAATCCAAAAAAAAAACCTTCCCGGGTCGTATCCCGGCGAGGCGTGAATTGAGAATCGGCAACGTTCGTGATCGCGTGATTTGAATAAAGCAAGATTTGGATTTTTGGATTCTATTTCTACAATTAAAATTCAAAAACAAGTAAAGGCAAGCTAAAAACGAAAGCAATTAAAGATTTTAACTAAACACGATAACGGGATCCTAAACCCGTGCTTTAAAAACCTAAATTCTAACATTTTAACCCTACAAATGCAAATTTAATTTTTAAATGTCCTAAATGATTAAAAATAATTTTTGAAAAAAGAATTATATTTTTTTAACTTTTATTTTATTTATATGAATTAAAAAGCAGTTTAAATCTAAATTCAATATTAAATATATTAAACTAATATGAAAAATCCTGAAAAAATCACGAAAAGTACGTTGAACTATGCTAAATAACTAAGACAAATAAAATGGTTTCAAACATCTTATTGAAAAAAAGGCTATAAATAAGCAAAAGAATGGCTGAAAGCTTAAAGGGTGAAAAATGGTTATATTTTAAATAATGCAAAATAAGAATGAAAAAAGACCCCAGGGTAGTTGGTGAGTGTGTGGTGTGTTAAAACGTTTGGGATGTTAAGGTTGAGTCTCCAAGGTTATGAAACTGGGCCTCCAATACACCCAAAATATATTATAATTTTTGAAATTTCTTTTTTAAAAAAGCTTCTAATAAGCTAATTACCAACTTTATCAAAAGCACATTTTTTAGAAACATAAAAACGCCTGGGGAAATAAGCTAAACAAAAAGGGTGACAGTATTAGATCTTAAGCTAAGGGCTAAAAGCTTAACTGTTTGCTTTTTAAAGGACTAATATGCAAAAGGAAACAACAAAATAAGCTAAAACAAATACACACCACACCATAATAAGCACTCTAACTAAAAAAAAGCAAAATTAAATAAGCTGGAAAGGTATCTTAGAGCTTTAAAGACTATTTCCCTTAAAAACTCTAAAGGCATTAGACCCTAAACTCAAAATTATGCAAATAAGCTTCCAAAAGCTTAATCCCTAAGGTCAAATAAGCTACAAGAAACTCTAAACCTAACCTAATAAGCAAAACTAGAAACCAACTTTAAAGCAATCCACACAGCTAAATTCTCAAATAAGCAAATATGCATTGCTAAAAGAGTACTTGAAAGCCTAAGCGGGACTTTTAAGCTAATTTTTAAAGGCTTAAGCTATCCTTATGGCTTAAGACACTAAATAAAAATCAAGCTTATAACATTAAGCTACAGAATCACAAAGAATAAGCAGTTTTGAAACTCCAATAAGCATGAAAAACATAGCTTTATGCAGGTTTGAAGCTTATGTCCCAATGAGCCTATGCAATGATTTTCAGACTCCTAAGCAAGCTTAATCCAATCAAAAATTTCAAAAAAAAACTGGATTCTACACTAGGAAAAGTGAAAGACAAATTTATTACTAAAAACACAATGACTAAAACACACCCTAAACTAATCTATTCTAACTGCATTATGGGCATAAGCCAGCAGAAAAATGACCCCTATTAGCACCTAATCAAAATTAAACAAATAAGCTATGATTTATCCCTTAATGACTACAGATCATAAATTTGTAGCTCAAATCTTAACTTTGAGTTTTAAGCTTTTAAAACTAAAAGAGACTGACTTTAAGGCTTAATTTAAGCTTGTTGAAATTGATTTAAGAACCAAAAATAAACTAGCAGTACTAACACATGGCTAGTACTACTAGTGCCAAACACCCCTTTAAACATTCAAAATCCAATTTAAGCTTGATTTTTACTTAGAAAACTTATAAAAACTAAAACCAGGTTACGAATAAGGTAAAATGAAGACAAACTAGGAAAAAAAAAAAAAAAAACAATTATAACACAAAATAAGCACTAATATAAGAAGACAAGAATAAGCAGGTCTAACTAATAAAAGACAGTTTTATGATAAAAACAAGAAGTATATGACATATAAACAATAAAGAAAGCATAAATAAAGCAGTTTAACAACAATAATAAAAACAATAACATAAATAAGCAATAGAATTTTTAAAACTAAAAATTTAAAAGAGAGACTTACAAAAGCCTTTTTTGCTCTAAACAAGGTCAAATAAGCTCTTAAGAGCTTTGTCTATAAGCACTAACTTATTTAAAACAAGCTAGTAAAAACCTACAAGCCCTTCTAAATCTGGCTTGTCATCCAAAATAGCTTTTGAGTGACTTTTGGTAAAAAGACTCAAACACTATAAGTTATTGAAAAACTTACAGTGCTTAAGTAAAACAACTTAAGTAAAAGATAAAAAGAGCTTATGTGAGCTTAACAAACGTTTTTAAACATAAACTGCATTAACTTAAAAACCGGATTTAACATAAAAGATTAAATTTCATTAGACTTAAAAAACAGTACGAAGCTTTTGAAAAAAGTACAATAAGCTAAAATAAACTTATTAGAATTGGGGACACGTGTTAATTTCTTCTTTTAAGTTTCCCAGGTTCTGCCTTTGAATTTTTAAAAAAAATTTTTGGTAAATATAATGGCAGTTTTTTTTTGGTGTTTTTGGAACTTTTTGGAATTTTTTCGGTAAAAATATTAGTAATGGGTGGCTATATATTTAATTATTTATAAGACGAAACAACTAGCTATGAAATAGTCAAAACAAAAATGATAATATGACTGGATAAAATAAGCATGATCTTTTATTTTTCTGATAAACGGATTTGTGTTTGAGTCGATGGGGTAACCACAGTTGTACACGAACGATCGAGCGAGTATGTCAAACTCGAGCTCGAAACTCGACTCAATCTCGATTATCCTCGATTATTCACATTCTCGTCTTGACTCGATTTTTATGCAAATTAAAGTAATAACTGAAATATTAAAAGTAAAATTGTAAATTAATCAAAGCTAAACGAGACGATTACTTTGAAAGCTACGAGCTCGACTCGTCTAAATCGAGTCAGTATCGAGTAATTTATGAATCGATCCCGAATACCTTGCAAACTGTCTCGCCTCGTTTACACACAAGGACTAACGTTGTTGTTAATCTTACAAAAAGTCTGTTGATAACTATGAGTTAAAAGGTAATTAGAAATCTATGACAAAGTAATTTATGAATCGATCTCGAATAACTCACGAACAGTCAGTGACTCATTTACACACCACGACTAACATCTAAACAACACATTAGTTTAAACGTAACTTTACGCTAGAATTTAAGTGTATCAAAGTGATGTATCACTGTAGACTAATTTATTACGTTTTTTCGCATGTCTAACTTGTTTTAATGCCCGTGCATACACGGGACTAATAGATAAAATTTTAGTTAGCTATTAATCTTGCAAAATAAACGTACATATATATTATATTCAGTTTCAGGGTATTATTGAATATACAAAGACAATTGATTACAGATTAGTATTGTATGACAAGAGGTAAGATCCATAAAGAACATGGTCATCTTAAAGAACAAATGGGTGAATCTTAACCACTCATTTTTTCATCATAATAAAAAAATTCACTTTCCCACCTTTTTTTTAAAACTCAAATATCTAGCAAACGATAAATCGTTAAACGAACAAAAATACACCATCGCGACGAGTATTTTTTTATCTTTCTATAGAGGGACACTTCTATATACTTTTGACGAACTTTTTTTCAATTTTTTTTTTCAATCACGTCTGAAAAAATCACATGTGATTTTAAGAAATCACATGTGATTGTGATACAAATCACATGTGATTTTTTCAGACGTGATTGAAAAAAAATGGAGAAAAAAGATCGTCGAAAGTATCTTGCACGAGTATTTTTTTTATCTTTTATAAAGGGGCAACTTCATAGACTTCGAACACTTTTTTTCGAATTTTTTTTCAGTAACGTTCCTGAAAAAATCACATGTGAATTATTGAAATCACATGTGAATTGTATCACATTCACATGTGATTTTTTCAAGACGTGATTAGAAAAAAAAATTCGTGGAAAAAAAGTTTCTCGTAAGTAATCGCGATGAGTATTTTTTTACTTTCTATAAGAGTGCACTTCTATATACTTTCGACGAACAACTTTTTTCGAAATTTTATTTTCAATCACGACCTGAAAAATCACATGTGATTTGTATCACAATCACATGTGATTTATGAAATCTAACCATTGATTTTTTCAGACGAGACTGAAAAAAAAAATCCAAAAAAAAGGTTCGACGAAAGTATATAGAAGTGCCTCTAAGAAAGATGATTAAATTCTCGTCACGATGGTAATAATTCGTTTTGCGTAACCGAATAAACGGTTTGTGAGGATATTTAATTTTTTAAAAAATAAATGAAATGAGTTTTTTTTAATTAAATTAAATAATAAATTAATATAAACTATTAGATGGAAATAAAAATAGATGGACAATATGAAACAGTTTGTTTTTTTAGACCATGTTCCTTATGGAACTTTTCTGTGTATGACAATTGGTGTTATATATGTTAGGATGAATTTTCATATATATCACCCTACTTTTATAATTAATTTCATATATACCCAAAGTGAAAGTATTGAATGCATAATGTACAATGTTTTTAATGCATGTTTGGGTATTTTTGAAATTTCTAACTAAAAGTAGAGGAGATATGAAATTGCCTCTATATGTTAAATAGCCACAATTCATAAATTCATGAATTTGCAATGTTTAAGATTTTTCAATTAAACTATATTAATTTTTAATACTTATATAGTAGATATATTTGAGTCTAATATACTAACGGGACTACATGTTGAGCATGATGAATATGTGTAATACTCTAATTTTGACTGCAATTCATCCATCATTGATCTTCAACCTATATAAAAGTAATTTTTAATGGTTGCTTATATCCGAAGTTGTATGTTGTAAAGTCAAAACAGTCATTGCATACATTTTGATGTTCTTAAATGCCCACAATCATACTAAAACATTACATTTGAACTTTATTAGATGCCCACAATTCTTGAGCTTTAGTATACATGCAGGCTGGTCAATTTGGACTTACCGATAACCACTTAATTCGAAATTTTGATGCATCAGCACAATTTAATTCTTTTATTATATAAAGAGTTAATTGCATAAATGGTCCCTGTGGTCTGTCGGGTTTAATGAAAAAGGTCCTTAAACTTTTTTTTTCCCGGATCCTGTCCCCAAGATTTTCACCCGTATCAGGTTTAGTCCCTATTGGTAACGATCGCCAGTTTTACTAACGAAAATGGGTCACGTGACCAGCACACGCGGGGTATTTATGTCTTTTCTTGTTTGACCTTCATTCTTTATATCCCTTTGACGAGTCTTTTATACACTTTCAGTGATATCAAAACACACACACACCTTTAAAACACACACACAACCTTAAAACAAACACACAAACATGAACATGGAGGTTCGATGCCCAAACTGTGGAGGACCATCCATCATTCGAACTTCATGGACAGTAATCAACCCAGCAAGAAGATTTTATTGTTGTGCAAAAAGAGTAAGTGTTTAATTGATTTAGTAAAAAAACCCTAATTTCGATTTTGACCTAATTTTTTTAATTTTCTTTAATTAGGGAATAAATTGTGGGATAATTGATTGGTATGATCCACCTATGTGCCCACGTTCTGTGCAAGTAATACTAGGTTTGTTGCATTCAATGAATGAGCTACAAGGGGTAGCACAACAAAGAACTGACCAAACAAAGAAGATGAAGAAGATGCTGTTGTTAAGTTGGTTGTTTTTTATTGTTGTATTTGCTTTCATGTACTGAATGTATGAAGTTAAGCTTTGAACTTTGAAGTATCTTAGGTTTTAGATGGTTATGTTAAGTATTAAATGTAAGCAATCCTATCGTTGTAATTTTGACACTTCAATGAATGAATATCCTGATACAATGAATGAAAATGCAGGTTTTGAAAATGCAGGTTTTACCTTACTTCAATACCAACTAGTATGCAGGTTTTGTCAATAACAAGTAACAACCAACTAGTAGTTTTAGCATACATAAATACCAAAACAAAGTACCAAGCTTACAAAGGATCACAAGATGTTTGACACATAAGACATAAACAAGGTTTAGTCAAGGAACAAAGTACCAAAAGTAGAAAAATTACTAGGTCTGATAAAACCATAACAGATATAAGACATAAACATCAAGTAGAACTCCTTCTTGCAGCAGATGCCTTTGTCATCTTTTTTGGTGATGCATGAAGCTGTGAAGGATGAAATGGTGTAGTGTGACCAGTTTGTGAAGCGTGGGTGGCTTGTGTGGCTGGTGGAGCTTGTGATGACTGCTGTGTCTGAGTTGCAGTTTGTGCAGAAGCATCATTTGGGCATTTCCTTTGATTATGCCCAATCCCCTTACACTTGCCACAAGTAATACTCTTACCTGCTTTGCTCAACTTGTTTCCTTTAACCATTCCTTCAGCCAATTCAGCAGCACTCTTCTTTCTTTTTTTGGGTGGCCTACCAATTTGTGGGTGAATTTTTGGGGGAACAATAGTGTTTGGGATAGTAGACTTTTCCCAAAAAGCAGGACCATTACATGGATTTATTTTAAACCTGTACATGTCTTTCCATGTTGATAGCCAATGGACTTGATGACAGTAAGATTCAGGTATGGCAGTTTCTTCCCCATTGCCAGCCATGTCCCAAATAGCAGCAAGTGCATGCTTGCATGGTATCCCAGTTAACTCCCATTTTCTACAACTACACTCCTTAGTCCTCATATTGACTACACACTGATCCCCCCATGGTGTAGTAGCTTGGTATAAATCACCACCATTCCAGTCAATCTAAAAATCAAACATTACCTAATTACTATAACTTAAAACACATATAATTTCAGTCAACTTATAAATCAAACACTTAAAAGAATGTACCTTCATCTGTCCTGCTTCTTTCACAATTTTGTTGAAAACTTTAGTAGCATTTGGTGTAAGAGGACCATCTGATTTGCTTATTACCTTCTGCACATTAACAATTCTTTTCATCAGATATTCTCTAATGAATTCCAAACATGTTATGATAGGCTTGTCCCTCCCATCTATAAGCTGTCTGTTAAACACCTCACACATGTTGTTCAACAAGACATCACAGTGTGCTCTTCCTACAAGATAATAACCAAAAAAGTTAAATTGTTTCAAGACAAATTCAATTAAAGCAATACAGTTTTAATGTACAAGTAATTATACCAGAGAAATGAGACCTAGACCAGTGTTGAGGTGGAATTTTTTTCAACCATTCATAAGCATCTTTATTGAAATAATTTAGTTTGTCCATGTGCTTATCAAACCTCTAGACAGTAGTGGATGTTGCACATCTTCATAAAATCTCCTTATATAATTGACCTCACCAAGACAGTTTCATATTGTCATAAATGTGCTTAAGACAAAACCTATGCTCAGCACTAGGAAATGACTCAGCAATTGCTGGTATGATACCCTAAGACAAGTTCATAAAAACAGTTGATATTTAAAAAACAGTTAAAACATAAAAATCAGATGAAAGATATAAACCAGATGAAAGCTATAAACCATACCTTTTGCCTATCTGAAATAAAGGTAAAATTAGAGTTTCTGAAAAGATCTAAGTCATCACCAACACACTCAAGAAACCACTTCCATGAATCTTTGTTTTCAGACTCCACTATAGCATATGCAAGGGGGTATATTCCATTATTTGGATCTACCCCTACTGCAGTCAAAATCCACCCAGGGTAACTACCAGACAAGAAACATCCATCTAATCCCAGCAAATCCCTTTTGCCTGCCTTAAAACCATCTTTTAAAGGACCTAAACATACATAAACCCTCTTGAACTTTCTCTCTGTGCTGTGAATGTCCTCTGGGGGTTCTACCTCAATCTTAATAGTAGTGTTTGGATTGCTGTTCTTTAATTCAAAACAATAGTCTCTCAACTGTGCATACTGCCTTGTATGATTACCTTCCACTCTTTCCTGGGCCATCTTCTTAGCTCTGAAAACCTTTTGCTTTGAAATCCCTACTTCATATTGTTTCTGCAACTGATCTTTGAGGGCATTTAAAGGAATCTTTGGGTTAGGCTTGATACTCTCTTCAACAGATTTTGATAAAAAAGATGCAGTGCATTTCTTGACTATTCTAGATTGTAAACATTTATGAGTATCCTTAAATGTTTTGACTGTCCATGTTTCCTCATTAGGTAGTTTGGAGCATTGTAATGACCAAGGGCAATATTCTCCCTTATCTTTAATACCCCCACCAGCTTTTGTCTTATTATTTGACTTCCCTTTTGACCCACTCACTTGACCCTTTTCTTTGGACTGGCCCTTCCCTTTTGACCCACTTGAAACTACCCCTTTTGAACCACTATCATCATCTCCATCCTCACAACCAAACTGAGGAACCTTCCCTCTACAAATACACCTCACTCTGACCTTGTCATTCTTTTTCAAATGCAATTCTCTTCTCTGTTCAACTGCAACTCTAGTCACCATCTCTTTAATCTGTTTGCTATTAGAAAATTTCAGTCCAACATAAAAGTTTTCCTTCCATGTAGTACCACTACTCTCTGCATTAGATGCATTAGCCTTGTTCATTTTATGATACATCTTCAAAGCTTTTTTCCTTTCACCTTCATACTCAGAATCACTCCCACTGTCAAGTTCATCAAGATTAACTTCTTCCTCTTCAAACTCTTCTTCTTCCATAGTCAGAATAGCTTTAGACCCAACCCATTCAACATTAGCATCAATGTTACTTCTAAATTCAGCCATATCCACATCTACATCATCTATCATGTTATCTGGATCAACTAAGAAATCACTGTCTTGGCTATCTGAGTCATCATCACTAGCAGAACCATCATCACTATTAGAACCATCATCCCTATCATCCTCTACATTCATGCTTTCATTCCTAGATGATTGTCCCCTAACATTGTCATTTTCAACTGCATGCTTTTTCTTTATACCCACCAACCTTAATGACTTCTGCAACCACTCATCTTCACTAACATCCTCAATCACATCTTCATCATTGTCCCCTAACATTTCATTTCCTATGAACAAGTCATTATCTAATTCATTAACTAGCAAAGACTCATCTACATTTACTGTCTCCTTAGTAACAGAATGATCAACATATAAATCAATGACCTTGTACTTCTCAACATACTTCAACATTTGCAATACATCCTGATCACTACTTAACTTCTTAAGCCCATTATCTAAATCATTCTTAGGTTCCTTATAATAATAATCAAATGAGGGCTTTTCATAACCTAACTCTTTCATCATATTATTAACCTCAACAACAGAAAATACATCAGAATCTATTGTATCTACCCAATTTACCTTTCCACCCTTATAGCGTATCTTAGGAGGATGGGTAAATGCACCACCATGGTTGATCTTCAGGCAAAAAACAGTTGGAAAAGCACCTAATAACATTAAGAAATTGATTAAAAAAATTCATCATGGAAATGACAATACAACTACTTACCATAATCTACATAGGGATCTGCTTTTGAACCCTTCTTTCGAATCCTCCATTCACACAACATTTTTTTCCTAGGGTTTCTTTCAGATTTGGGGATTTAGAGAAGTTAGGTGGTTTGGTGTTTTGATAATAAATGGTAGGGATTGAAAATGTTATGAAAAGGTTTTATAGAGTCAAACAAGGGATAAAGACTCGTTAAAAGCCCGCCAAACAAGAAAAGACATAAATACCCCGCGTGTGCTGGTCACGTGACCCATTTTCGTTAGTAAAACTGACGATCGTTACCAATAGGGACTAAACCCGATACGGGTGAAAACCTTGGGGACAGGATCCGGGAAAAAAAAAGTTTAGGGACCTTTTTCGTTAAACCCGACAGACCACATGGACCATTTATGCAATTAACTCTTATATAAAAGATATTGTCAGTTGTTAACAGAGGAACATAAAGGGTGATGGAACCTACATGATGGGCGTTGGATACAATTAACAACAAAAGCAAATCATCTAATGTCCAATTTTAAACTAAAATTGCATATTTACCTGTTATTAAACTAACTTGTTTGGCCCTTTCTAAGTACATGCATAATGACACTTCCGTGAACCTCACTGGAGATCAAGATTCATTTCATAAACCCGAACCGAACATGCATTGGTAATTACCAGTTTCTTGCAATCCTAAGCCATGAATACAATTCAATCTTAGAGCACTCGGTGTAGTAACGCCGGCAACGGCGTTGGCCGGCGTTGTCCGGCGTTACTACACCCCACCACCGCGTTGCCCAACGGCGTTGGGCTCGGCGTTGGCCGGCCAACGCGCGTTGGGGTGGTTTTAAAAAAAAAATTCATTTTACCCCCCTAACGGCTAGAATTTAAATTTTACTCTTTCCCCCCAATTTTGAAATGTTTCATTTTAGCCCCTAACGGCTAGTATTTATAAAAAAAAATAAAAAATTAAAATTTTTTCATTTTACCCCCTAAAACGGCTGATTTTTTAAAAAAAAATTTCATTTTACCCCCTCACTCAACTCACTATATATACAACACATTACCAAATACAAAATCACATACAAATTCACCACTCTTCAAATACAAACAGTATATTCTTTTTTAGCCAATAAACAAAATGTCTGAATTTCCCAACAACATTCATGAAATCTCTCACCCGGTTCGATGACGCCAGAACAGTTTTCCACAATATCAGCAAGACACAACAACAAGCTTTTTTTCCGATGGCAACAACACAAATCCTAAACCGATTTAGATAACGACAACACAACCACCATCATTCCACCCAGAATCTTCCCAAACACTCACTCAACCTCAACAAGTCGATTCGCCAAAAAAAGACGTCGCAAGAAAACTAAAGCCCGAAGGGGAAAAAATGTTGAAGACGAGCCCCAAGAGGCCGTACGAGCGGCCGGGTGGCTATCGTCGATAGAAGAATTGGCATGTAACATTTACGTGCCTTTCGAAGATAATAATTCGGAAGGTCACAAAAGCATGACACGTTTTGGTATCGGGTTTTGAACGAGTTCAATTCGAAAAAAAATTCAAACCGAACAAGGATATGTTGACTATAAATGGTGCCAAAATACTTGAATCCAATTGCCAAAAGTTCAACGCCGCGTACAACGGCCAACGTTTAGTGAAAAGTGGCGAAAACGATGTGATATTTGAAACTGCTCAAATTATTATTGTGACGAGCATTAGAGGGGTCCGCGTTTACTCAAGAAGATCTTTGGGGCCGTATTTGAAGATTCCAACCCGAAATGGGATGCCCCGGAACAAAGTTGAATTAACCGGAGACTTCCCCGGAGCTAGCCAGGAGGATCTATTCGAGCACTATGCACAACACGGTCCGCCCCTGCAAACAACGGCCCGCCAAGAAAAGCAAATCCGACGCAACGGCGAGCACCAGTGGAAGTAACGCGTCGGCCCAATTCGGGGAGCTAATGGAGCAGGAGCTTCCGTCTTAACGTGAAGCCGCCGGAAAGGCTTCGAAAGCTCAAGTCCGAAAAAGACCGCACACTAATGCGGTTGGAGGAGTTGAAGTTATCTAGCTACTAGCACCAAGGATTGGAACGAAAGACGACCCTATTTGATCAAGAAAGCAAAAAATTGATCAAAAACAAATGAAAAACGAATTGGTGACGAGGACGCCGAAGACGAAGACGAGTAGTTTTTTTTATTTCGTAATGTATTTTTTTTCGTAATGTTTTTTTATTTCGTAATGTTTTTTTTTATTTCGTAATGTTTTTTTATTTCGTAATGTTTTTATTTATTTCGTAATGTGTTTTTTTTAAAGTACTTTTGTATGATTTAATTATGAATGAAATAGTTAGTTTGTTAAAATAATGAAATATTGTTTTTTAGGGGGTTGTATGAAAAATAAAGAGTGATGGTGGTTATTTGGTGTTATGATTAAGAAAAACAAAAAAAAAGTGTGTTGGTGTTGTGTTATCTGATGTGGCGTTGATGTGACACCAAAAAAATGGTGTTACCGTGTTACGACACATGAGGCTCTTAGTAAACAAAACCCAATGTTGGAAAATGTGGAAGTAGGAATTGTCATTGTTTACAACAAGCAAAAGAACCCGCGCGTTGCGGCGTGGCTAATTTTTTCCCGAATAATTTTTTTTACGGTTTCTGGGTTTTTTTGGCCAATGCGTTATGGCGGGTGCTTAATTTTTTAATATTTTCCCTTTTTTTATGATTCGGGGAAAAAAATTGCGTGGGGAGGCCCTAAATTTATTTCCGAAATTTTCTTTTTTTTTGGGACGTTTTGTTTGTAATTTTTTTACGGAATTTTTGTGTACGAAAATCGTAAAATAATTAAAAGGAGAGGGCTGTTTTTAATTTTTTACTTTGTGACCAAATTTAGGTATTTTGGGTTGTTTTTTTTGGCTAATTTTTTCCCGGATATTTCCTTTTTTTGTACGATTCGGGAATTTTTTTTGCGTTGGGACGGGTTAATTTTTTCCCGAATATTTTTTTTTTGGGACGATTCGATATCTTTTTATTTGGGCCGATGAATGTAAAAAAGTTGTGAATAATAAAAACTTGACGTGTTTTTTTTGTTAATTTTTTACGGGATTTTTTGTGTAAGAAAATCGTAAATAGTTAAAAGTTGAGTGGACGTATTGTATTTTTTTTACTTTGGGCCAGATTTCAGGCTAATTTGGTGCAAGTTATTTTTTTTTTTTACTTTGGTCCTATTTTGGCCACATTGAGGCGAATTTTAGGCTAGTTTATCGACAAATGTGTATATTAGTAATAATTTTTTTTATATGGCTTATGTGTTGGGCCTCATGTTTAAAGTGTTGTTTTTTTTTGCTATATGGTTTTTTTAATATAATGGGTTGTACGTTTGTGACCATATCGATTATTTTAAAGTTATTAAGTATCGAAGATGTTTTCGCGTGTATTTTTTTATCTGAATAAATCGGAACTTTTGTAATATTTTTTTTCCCTTCTACTTTGTGAATAAATTTTTTTTTTTAAATTAAAAAAAAAAAAACTAAAATCGGGCTGGCCCAAAATGGAAGCCCGATACTGTAGCACCTGACCCACTGTCGTGTATTAGTCGGCTAATGTGTATATTTATAATTTACACATTTAGTTAAGAGTTTGCTAGTATGGTTAAGTATTTCTATACACAAACATACATTTAACAAAATAGAAAGTATGAAAGATTAAAAATTACCTTTTGGATATGATCGATACAATGAAGAGCTCCATTCTTGAATAGAACCGGAAAAGTAACATACTCCCTGGTTACTTTCGATGCTCTTTGACTTTACCCATCTTGGTTAGAGGAATGTTATCTACCATATCTGAAAATCACAATAGTAGCAGATTCAGAATCCAGTTTTTATACCTTATAACTTTTGATTCAAGGAAATTTTAAAACATTATTACCAATAGTAGCTAGCATAAATCACAATAACTTTACAATTATAACATAAGTAACTTACCTCAGTTGCATCCTTATATAAAAGAATTGATTCATACCTGGGTGAAAGTATTTTTTTTTCATAATAAATTTACCCACAGTCAATATATTAAACACGAGGCGTTCATACCCGTGCATTGCACCGGGCTTGTTTTTTGAAAAAAATTAATGTTTTACTTATGTGAAGCATCGTATAACGTCATATTTGTGCGCTCCTCATAGGGTGTGCGTAAGTGTTTATGTGAACGTAATGTTGGTGTTCGGGTTTTGCTCAATGCGGTTTGTTTGTTACTAATCTGAGTACTCATAGTTTGCACGCCAATATATGTATTTAATTATTTCATTATATGTAACAAAGCTAAGAAGAGACACTCCTAGTTTCAACATCCTTCATGATACATTGTAAGCGAAGTGTAATCACACTCATTGCATTTTTCATAGTGCAGTTTTCAAGGTTGTTTAGTTTCACAATAAGTTTCCTTCACACGGAAAATATGCAACTTTCATTATACTTGAATTTTATAGTGCATGATATCCTCTTTCAAATACTACATGTTAATAAGTAATAACATGTTAATATTTGTTAAAATAACATATATGTACAAATAATCGATGAAATAACTAAAAGTTACATTCTTACCATCACATCGAAACGTGTTCACCATTTATCGTCTACAAATATTGTCGCCATCCAACTTATAACATGTCATCATATTTATAGGAAAATCAAAGATACAAATTTGTAACAATGTCTTTATCGCGTGTCTTATGCAAATATTGTCGCAATCGAACATCAACAATCCTCACGTTGGTGGGAAGATCAACCGACACCTTGCTCTAAATATTGGTGGTGTGCGTCATATAAATATTTATGTTATCACATTAACACCTCAACATACAAATCAAACAAACATCAATCTAATATGCAAACATGGAAAAAAGTTGTTGAACCGGTCAACTGGATCAATGTAAGAATGCGTGGCTAAAAAAACACATATGTTAACCCTGACTAAAATCGCCTAAAGAATAGTTTGAATGCATGCAACCCACTAAATCACGTCCATATTCGGCCTGTTTATTTTTATCCAAACTTGACGCGTAATATATTATTTGAATGTATTTAAACTATTATTTACAAAACAATTATTACTTACTTTTAGGCGGTAAATAAACGTTTTCAAGGTGAACCTCCTTTGACCCATGAACCATATCCAGATTCAAGCGTTGGGCTTATGATGTAAAGAAAGTTTCATAAACATACCTTTAATTTGGTTGGCGTTATCCGGAACACCATCTTCCTCACGTTTATCTTCAAACCATTTGAGAACTTTCTTGCGGAGTATTTTCGTCACATGCACAATGTTGCTAGTCATGGCATTCTACAACCATAAACATGCATGTTGTTTCTAATATCCTGTTTGGAAAAACATGAGTTTAACATATCAAAGTACTAGCATGTAGTTTCATTATTGCTAATGTATAACACAACTTTTACATAACCGCCAAACACAATTTCATGACAAAATGTGAATATGAAAAACTGTGATGACAAAATATAACCCAAATCAACATCAATTATATGATTTGGATCTTTCACAACACAGATCGTATGCATCACTAAGCAATAATATACGTTGGATATATATGAAGTCTCTTGTTAGGAAATGATATTATATCCACGAAGTACAAACCCCATGCCAGTCTAGATGCTTTCACAACATACCGGCTTGATATTGTATTCATGTAGTAGAAAATAGTTAATAACTACAACCTGTTAGATGTAATACCTCGCTGAAAGTTCAATATTTTGCTACTCGAGTTTAACACTGTTATAAATAGAAGTGTAACCGAATATAGTAAATCTGACTATATTGTTGACCCACGTACATCTCCTTCTGAATCTCAAACATCTCATCCTGTTAATACACGACACCACAAAAGCATTACAACTTTATAAATATATAGATAAACTACTTACAATAAAGTCAGAGAATAAAAGGTACCATAGATTGATAAAGGGACTCTTTTCTTTGAATCATGTTCGTATAAACATCCATGGCAGTCATTTGAATGAGACATTGTGATACGCAAATGAGCTATTTATAATTAAGTTTCATTAATTTTATAAAAGTAAATAATGTGATGTTTTGTCTTCACATAATTAAAAATCGGTAATCAAGACTTGAATGTTATGTGACTTCATCATCTTTTGAATTTTTTCAGAATTAAATCTTATTTAACTCCACCATCGTTTGTATTCTTTGTTGTTGTAACTCCACATTTACTCACACACGATAACATGGGCTTAACATTTGTACAACTCTCAAAGCTTGGGTTATTCCTCATGAAGCCTTCACAATAAATATGGAAACCCAATTTTTAAGTATAATAGATACATGTGATAACGATTCACATAACTGACTGAGAAAGGATAATTATCTCATACAAACCGCACAATCAACTTCAAACAAATCAGTAGATCATTTTATTCATGCCATGATTTTGTCTACGTGTCAAAATTAAGCGACCTGATTGGTCCAATTTTTTAATTCATAAGATTCAATTTGATAGAAAACTCCGAAATGATATAATTCTTATATTTCATAAAAGGTACGTGTATATGTAATCCTAATAGATTTAAATTACTTTTATGTGTGCAGGTAAAGGCCGGTTTGTATTACCTCAGATAACGAAATTGTATTACTATTAAGTTAGTTTTCAAGAACCGAATTAAATTGTACATGCTATCTGATAATGCGCAAAGTCGTTATTCGTATAGAAAACATAAATTGGTATAAATAACGATACTTTAAATGTAGGATCTATTACAACATTAAAACCTAAAGTTAAAGTATGTTTTTCTTCCATAGTGAACCAAACTAACATATGTGTTGATACAGAAGTTAGGTCGGGTCTTGTTTAGTCCAAATACGCAGCTATTCGGGTAATTTGCACCTCTCTTTTGTATCAAGTGAACTTGCTTAGAGAACCATGCACAAGGAATGAAACACCGTTAACCTTATCGTGTGAGCGAATCCTATGATTAGACTCCGGCGTGAGAGTAAGTATATGACCGTGGGAGAGTAATCAAATATAATTAGGGTTTTTCAGATACCTGTATTGATGACAATTGCGCTCCTTTTATATGCTACATGGCCCTTAGGGTTTCCATAACTTTCGGCCCAAAATACGGACGTTATAGTCGGGATTCGAGGTTATCCTAACTCATTTAAATAATTAAAGTATATCTCTTATTTAACTAGGTTATCTCTTACCAAAAATAGCTTGTGAAGGAACCACGGCCACGGACCATGTGCTGGCAGCCGTGACCCGTAGGCCCAAGTAGCTGTGACCGCTGTGTGTGGGCTGAGAGCCCATCGTTTAACTTAACAATCCCGTAATAGTATGAATGGGCCGGGCCAGTCCAAACTATACGTCATCATGTCCCCCAGTCTAGGAGACGTGACCGCGGTCGTGACTGCGGTCATGGTTGCTAGACTACCAAATACCTCGAACCACTATAAAAATGATGTATCCTCTGAAATTGCATTTGTAGCCCCGTAGCGTAATAATAGGACCCGTTTATCAAGAAATGGTGAAAACAGCTGAATGATAGGACGTGTGGGCCCACAGCCGTTTCACCTACCTCTCAATCTCAGCCATCCAAAAAGTAAGGGGGACATGTGTCAAACATCCAACTGGGCACAACTGTTGAGGACATAGTATAAATAGGACTAGCGATAACTGTGCATGTTTATACAGTATTCAAATCAAACCGCCATTTTCACACATACAGCCGCACACGTCACTTATTCCCACAGAATCTCATCACGCCAGGTTAGTACACCGCGCCACTTTGTAAAACTGATTAAAAATGGGTAGGGATACAATTCAACTAGAGGACGACGTATCAACCATGTTGGGAAAATAGATTGTAACAGACTTAATACTGGTAGTATAACAGTTAAGTCTGGTAGTAATAGTTAGTTCTGT
>BQNB010078377.1:0-30566 GCA_026074375.1 Tanacetum coccineum
GATTGTGCATTAATAGTTGTCTGTTTATACTAATGAGAAAGCATAACCAAACCGTAATGAATATTTACTAAATCTATCAGTTTTAAATTTTATTATGTTACAAAATAATATTTTCGCACCCGCTTCAACACGCGAGTGAAAATATCTAATTTATATTACACATGCTGTTAGACTAGGAGTGAGCAGGAAAACCAAAAAACCGAATAAAGCGAAAACCAAAACCGAACAGAATCGAAAACAACTGAAACGAACTAATAACCAAACCGAATTTGCCAAAACCGACCGAACCAAACTACAAATTCGGTTTTCGGGTTGGATATGGGTTTTACAATATGAACCGAAAACTGAATATATATATATATATATATATATATATATATATATATATATATATATATATATATTTCATATATCTCTACACTATATAATAAATGAGACTATGACACATCATTACCACCTCATCGCCCAGATGACTCATCGATGACATGACATGCATCATATAGATAACTTCTAAAAATACAATTCGAATATTTGTGATGACATATCCTGAATATTGATCAAGTGACTAGATTTTTGATTTTACCTAAAATTTAAGGATATTATATCATGATGACATATTTTGAATATTGAACTTATCAAGTGACTAGATTTTTAATTTTACCTACAATTAGGGATATCATGTCATCTAAAATTAAGTTAAAAATGTGGAAGCATGCAGATTTTATGATCATGTACAGGTATCAACATTCGGTTACATTATCTCACGTCACGCATTAAGACTACACCTTAGTCTATTGCGTGGCGTGGATGTCACCCCTCGCACATTTGCATGGCTTTAACGGCGCTATGACGTGCTTTTTAGAACCCTGCATGCAATACAAAAGACTAATAGAGATAACGTATTATGTAAAATAAAATCATGTACTGAATATTACGAAGGTAGCCCTCCCGTTGGACGGGTTAGAGGACTAGTTTATATATATAAAAAGACCATTAAAATTTTATCCTAATATAAAAAATCACTTTTTATGCTTGAAATATATTTCTTTTTGCCAAATATATATGTAATTATTAGTTTTTGAATAATTAGTGTAATTCGGGTTATTCGGGTCAACCCGAAAATTGAACCGAAATCAAATTCGGTTTTTGATTCGGTTTGGTTGAATTCTAGTTCGATTCAGTTTGACTAAATTTCTTTTTAACTGAACTAACCGAATAACCCGATAACCGAACCGAACAACACCACTATGTTAGACTATAACCGTTTGGCTAAACAACATTCTTTATAACAGGGAATCTAAAATGAATATACAGGTGTTATTGTATGAATATTAGGCCCATTTCCACATGGGTTTAAAGTATGCAAGTTGTTTTAAGAATCTATTCTATTTTAGTAATGGACCATTAGAAAAATCAATACCATAAAAATAATTAAGATATTTAACAAAAAGATCGAAATTATTCGGTGACAGAGTCATAGATGAACAAATATATACGATCATATCTTCAAATTGTATTTTACGTTGTTAAAGTTAAAGTTTTCACAATCACAAAAACAACCATAATGAAAACACGATTGTTTATATTTAACATCACATTTCAATTTTCATGTGCACAATCACTAAATATGTTTATATATGTTAAATTTCAGTTTTTTAAATGTGTCATTATAAATATACACATTGAGCGACAAAAACGAAGTCGTTTTGACTTCGGGCCACAGTGCTACAGTAACGGGCTCCCATTTTGGGTCAGCCCGATTTTTTTTTTTTTCAAATTATTTTGTTTTTGTTATTTTTTTAAATTTGTATGCACAAAGTAGGAGGAAAAAAAATATTACAAAAGTTCCGATTTATTCAGATAAAAAAATACCCGCGGAAACATCTTCGATACCTAATAACTTTAAAATAATCGATATGGTCACAAACGTACAACCCATTATATTAAAAAAAACCCATATAGCAAAAAAAAAACAACACTTTAAACATGAGGCCCAACACATAAGCCATATAAAAAAAAAGTAACGGGCTCCATTTTGGCCAGCCCCGAATTTTTTTGTATTTTTGTTTTTTTTAAATTAATTTGTTTTTGTTATTTTATTAAAATTAGTATGCACAAAGTAGGAGGAAAAGAAAATAATACAAAAGTTTCGATTTATTCCAGATAAAAAATACCCGCGGAAAACATCATACCGATTTTTTTTAAATTATTTGTTTTGTTGTTATTTATTTAAAATTTGTCTGCACAAAGAAGGAGGAATAAAATATTACAAAGCTCCGATTCTATTCAGATAAAAAAAATACACTTTGCGGAAACATCTTCGATACCTAATAACTTTAAAATAATCGATATGGTCACAAATGTACAACTCATTATATTAAAAAAAAACCGAATAGCAAAAAAAAAAACCACTTTAAACATGAGACCCAACACATAAGCCTAACTTGCTACAGTAACGGGCTCCCATTTTGGGCCAGCCCGATTTTGTTTTTTTGTTTTATTAAATTTGTATGCACAAAGTAGGAGGAAAAAAAATATTACAAAAGTTCCGATTTATTCAGATAAAAAAAATACCCGCGGAAACATCTTCGATACCTAATAACTTTAAAATAATCGATATGGTCACAAACGTACAACCCATTATATTAAAAAAAAAACTCATATAGCAAAAAAAAACAACACTTTAAACATGAGGCCCAACACATAAGCCATATAAAAAAAATTATTACTAATATACACATTTGTCGACAAACTAGCCTAAAATTCGCATAAAATGTGGCCCAAAATCTGGCCCAAAGTAAAAAAAACTAGCCCAAAATTAGCCTGAAATCTGGCCCAAAGTAAAAAAAATACAAAACGGTCCCTCAACTTTTAACTATTTACGATTTTCTTACACAAAAAATCCCGTAAAAAATTAACAAAAAAAACACGTCAAGTTTTTATTGTTCACAACTTTTTTACATTCATCGGCAAAAAAAAAGATATCGAACCGTCCCAAAAAAAGAAAATATTCGGGAAAAAATTAACCCGTCCCAACGCAAAAAAAAATTTCCCGAATCGTACAAAAAAAGGAAATATCCGGGAAAAAATTAGCCAAAAAAAAACCCCAAAAATAGCCTAAAATCTGGCCCAAAGTAAAAAAAAAATACAAAACGGACCCTCACCTTTTAACTATTTACGATTTTCTTACACAAAAATTCCCGTAAAAAAATTTACAAAACCGTCCCAAAAAAAGAAAATATTCGGGAAAAATTAGCCCGTCCCAACGCAAATTTTTTTCCCCGAATCATACAAAAAAAGAAAATATTAAAAATTAGCCCCGCCATAACGCATCGCAAAAAAAAAAACCCCCGAAACGTAAAAAAAAAATTATTCGGGAAAAAATTAGCCCCGCCGCAACGCGCGGGTTCTTTTGCTTGTTATATCTATATACTATAGATCGTGGGAAACGACGTCGCTTTGACGTCGGGCTTCGCCTGCTAGATCGTGGGAAACGACGTTGATTTGACGTCGGGCTTCGTCGGCGAAAACGGCAGCCCAACAACGGCCCAACATAAAAAAAAAATTCACCGGCCCAAACCAAATTAGAGTTAAAAAAAATTACGCAACGGCCCCTCAACTTTTAGCTATTTACGAATTTTTTATACAATAAACTTTATTTATGCCGACTCATTGAAACGAGTTCAATATTCCAATGCTTCCGAGATACGCACGATTTTATAAAAAATGTTTAGTTTTAATATAATTAGAAAAAAAGGAAAAAAAATTTTATAAAACGTAGCCTCAACTTTTGAAACGACGTCGTTTCAGCCGGCCCATTTAATACCTTTTTGTTGGGCTTAACTTTGGGCCAATTTATTGGGGTTTCACTTTAGGCCGACCTAATTGGTGTTTTTTTTTAAATGTTGGCACAAAATAGGTAAAAAAAAGATTATTACAAAAGTACCGATTTATTCAGATAAAAAAATACTTGCGGAAACACTTTCGATACCTAATAACTTTAAAATAATCGACAGAGTCATAAACGTACAACTCTAGATTGCATTAAACGGTGTCGTTAAAATAATATTGCACTAAAAAAATAATAATAAAATAAAATAAATAATAAAATAAAAAAATTCTAACGCCTCGCAACATAATCGGGAAAAAATTAACCCGTCCCAACGCAAAAAAAAAATCCCGAATCGTACAAAAAAAGGAAATATCCGGGAAAAAATTAGCCAAAAAATAGCCTAAAATCTGGCCCAAAGTAAAAAAAATACAAAACGGACCCTCACCTTTTAACTATTTACGATTTTCTTACACAAAAATTCCCGTAAAAAAATTTACAAAACCGTCCCAAACTAAGAAAATATTGGGGAAAAAATTAGTCCGTCCCAACGCAAATTTTTTCCCCCCGAATCTTACAAAAAAAGAAAATATTAAAAATTAGCACCGCCATAACGCATCGCCAAAAAAAAACCCCAAAACGTAAAAAAAAAATTATTTGGAAAAAAATTAGCCCCGCCGCAACGCGCGGGTTCTTTTGCTTGTTTTAATATAATGGTAGGCTTAGCCATTAGCAAATTAAACCCTAAATTAAAACGTTGTATTCTCAAAAAGAAAATTATAATCAAGTTATGCATTCTAACATAACTTGCATATTTTTACGACTTCTATAATAGTGTTATGAAATAAAATGAGTCTGATTCTTGTAAACATTGTTTTTTTTTTCTTCCAAAAAATTATGTGCATTGTACTTAGTAAAACATATTGGACAAAACTGTTATATAGTAGATACTTTAAGGGGTTAAGTGAAATGGATATGCCACAATTTATAAAAAAAAAGGAATGTCGCTCAAAGTTTCGGGGCGAGATGTATTATTTTGAGCGAGCAATTTCCACACTATTCGTACCGACGTCGGTCGGCTGATCGGGGTCGGGGGCGGCGGGCCCACAGTTTTGTCATATATCGCTCAAAATATTTGAGAGACGCTAGTAGCCGAAAAAATGGTTTTTAATTTGTATTTATTTTAGTTTGTTTTTATAAGTTTTGAAATTTTTTTTAGGGTTTGAGGTTTTGTTGGTTTGGTTAGGGTTTTTGTAGTTTAAAAAATATTTTGAAAGAGAAATATTGTGTAATGTTCGTGAACGTTTTATTAACTGTATATGTTGTATATAAATTGTTTTTTTCACGAAGGATGAATTGTGTTGTCTTTGATGGGCCGCTAACGAATGAACAAAAAAGGTGAAATAAAAGTTATTAGTGATACGATATGATGTATTCATCAAAAAGTGTGGGCACTCGTGTGTTTTTTGTTATTTTGGTTTTTGTTTGCTAAATTTAAATGAATAAATCTGTATACTTTTGAAAATTTCTAATTAAAACAGAAAAGTAAAACATTATCAATTAAATTGTATACTTTGAAAATTTCTAATTAAAAAACACACGAGTGCCACACTTTGAAACATCATATCGTATTCATAATAACTTTATTTTCAACCATTTTTTGTTCATTGCGTAGCGGCCATCAAAGACAACACAATTCACGTAAAAAAAACAATTATATACAACATATACAGTTAATAAAACGTTCACGAACATTACACATATTCACTTTCAACATATTTTTTAAACTACAAAACCCTAACCAACCAAAACCTTAACCCTAAAAAAATTTCAACTTATAAAAACAACCTAAAAACAAATTAACTCGGCACTAGCGTCTCTCAAATTTTTTGAGCGATATATGACAAAACTGGGGCCCGCCGAATAGTGAATGTCGCTCAAAAATAATACATCTCGCCCGAACTTTTGAGCGACATTCTTTTTTTTTTAAATTGTTGCCTATCCAACACGTGTAATGTCGCTCGAATTTATAAATCTCCCTCGAATTTGGGTTTAGCGACATCTTGACCAATTTTGGTAATTCCCCAAAATTGTCCACCTGCCGTGAAAAGAGTTACAAAAAGTGTCCTCTGCGGTAATTTTTCGCTATTTTTACGACTTCTATAATAGTGTTATGAAATAAAATGAGAGTCTGATTCTTGTTTGAAGAAAACACAATACAGTTTTTATATATTCCATTTTTGGGTTATCTTGACTTTTTCTTAAATGATGCTAAAGTACGTGCTAAACAAAAAACCATAGTAACATGGCTTAACTGGAAAATTATTATCTATAGAGGTTAAACTTGTAATTTACCAAAGTAAAACAAAAAACTTGGACTTTGTGTCATCCCCTTCGCTGGAAGCCTAGAACTATATCCCTGCATATTTACTCTATTAGAAACGATGTCTCAACTCTGTTTCTTTGACTCAAATTAAATTCTAACGTTATAAAACGTATATGCTTCTTCATAAAACACCATATTACTATATAAAAACGTCACAAAATGAGTTTATGCTAACGCTACAGATCTAGAAATGGGGCCCCTAAGAAAATGTAGGCCCTGTGTCGTCGCACACCCTGCACATGCCTAGATCCGGCCCTGTTTTTGGGTATGAATTTGCATTTTATTACAAGATGCAACATATATTACTTTATGTGTTGTGATAATAACAACATATAGTTATCGTGAAAGACTAAATACAATGCTTTCCAAAGGCTATATTTTAAAAATGAAGAAATGGCCTATAAAACCATACAAATATGCAAAATATGTGATAAAAACTATATATGCCGAGTTGATGAAATGGTCGATATTAAGTCAATTTTAGGCAAGGTAATAAATAACGTGAGGCGTGGCGCGGCGGCATGGCCAAGCCTTACGCCTTTGCGAGCTATGGTGAGTCATGACGTTTTTAAGGCGTGACTTAAGGCGGCACAGAATATGAAAATATTTATAAATTTATATATTTATATATAATATATTACAAATATATTGAGTTTACAAAAAGTGTCATACATAAGAAATAAAGTCAAGAAACTAGTAATCTTTTTCATTTTTATATAAAAATACGATTTTTATCGAAATTGAATTCAAAAAAGCCTCCACGCATCACGTTTTATCGCGTCTTATCATGTTTTTTCACTCCCCATCTCACGTCAATCCTTAAGCCCAAGCCTTGGTCTATTGCGTGACGTGGAGGTCACGCCTCGCACTTTTGCGAGGCATTTACGCGCCTTTTAGAACCATGATTTTAGGTAACAAAATTACTCAGAAATGTATAAAAGGAAAAAGTTACAAAAGGAACTTGGTGCAAAGGGTGTTTCTTATAGCAAAAAAACAAATAATTGATTTGATTATATACCAAGATAAAGATACTCTTCACATGGGACATGACTTGAATTGATGGGAAACCAAATGAATTTGATGTTCAATCGTTAATGTAAAGCTAATCACGTCATTAAGCATTAAACAAATACGAATTCAACTTTATAATTAATCAATTTAATGTCATTTTATTTATCGACCTTTGTTGACTAACATTTCAAGTTATGTTCTAACTAAATAGACGTTTAGAACCATCATATGGATAAACTAGATAGATTACTTTATGAGATACATGAAGTAGTATTTTCGACATATGTTGCATTTAACGATCTTTAAAGATAAGATAAATTAGGTGCACCTTCCGCGAATAATTAATCTAATCCTTAATTATGACATGTAGATGGATGCGCACCAAAGTCAAGTCGGAGCAACAATGCCATATGATAACAAAGTAAACCATTCGTTAATTAGGACTAAAGTGATAATGATTCAAATTCTTAATCGCAATCATCCTAAGAAATCAAGTTCTATGCTTGTAAATAGCAACCACATAAATGTGTTTTTGGAATTATCATGAATCAGTAACCACATAAATATAGCAAGTTAGATCAGTTTGTTATCACCCTTGCCTCTCGAGACAGAGGTAAAGGGTTTGATCTTCACTCCTTGCAAGGCCGGAGTCGATTTTTCTACTTTTCGTTATAACGAACCGGAAACCACCCTCTCTAACCTTAGGTAGGTGGTAAGGCAGTCTACGAACTCAAACACTCCCTCACCACCCCCATACATTGTGGAAGATGGTATTGGGACATAGGGACGGAACCAAAACACAATTTGACTAGGTGCATTTATGAAAATTATACAAAACAAGGAACACAATTTTTTTTGGAACATGTGCATTTAGAAAAAATGAAGTTTTTTACAAAAAATAACACCACGCTGCAAAATTCTATGGGTGTCCTGGGACCCCCCGGAACACCCCCTGGTTCCGTCCTTACATGAGACCCATAACCCGTGGAAGACAGTATTGAGAGTTACTTACATAAGCTCTTGATTTCTACAAATCAAAGTAGCTAATTCTAGAAATTAGTACCAAATTGTTTCAAAAAGGTTTAGTTTCTTTTTAACCACATACATGCTAATTATCTAGAGCTAGTTTTCGTTAACCAGTAATAAAGCCACAACAATTATTCGGCTTCTTTTAAATTCGCTAAGGATTAAAGAACACAAATGAACATTTTAATCCTTATGTTCGGAAATCATGAATACACAGATTAAAGCTTTATTGATTTCAAGAAATTAAGGAAACAACTCTAATAATGAAAACAAAAAGAACTGTAAAATTCATATATATAGTTTTTTTACATACATTTACAAAAACTTAGAATAAGCAAGACCACCAACTTGGTATAATTCCTTTATATATTATGCAAATTAACTTGAGCTATAATATGTTGTTGAACTTCAAAAAATAACCAAAACCCTTAATTAAAACCACCTTCACATACTGTATTATGTTTCACAATCTTATTATACATACACTATAATATAGTTCTATATCTATATGTCCCATAACATATATGATACATATACATATATATGTGTTTGTGTAATTATATATGTGTGTGTATTTGTGTTTATATAATCAAAAGGTAGAGTAATGATCTGCCAAAGTTCTCATGACCTCTACCTGTGTTGCAAGACACTTTATATAATCAGCAGTTTCATCCAACAAACTACATGCATCCATCATTTCAGAACCAGGTACAAGCTTCCTCAGCTTCACTTCAAGGCCCGCAGTACCACTCGGGTCGATATATTCTCTATTAGGGTTTGAACAACTAGGGTTTCTTCTCTTTGTAGACCTTGCATGAAGATGATGATGAACACGAACATGACTAGCTTTGAGATCAACCCGTTTCTTGATTCTTGCTAACACGCCTCGGTTTCTAATCTTGCGTAAAATAGAGCGGCTCCAAGCTCTTCTTGATCCAGTCACAAAAGCCATCGATGCGTAGGCTGCGATCTTGACACGATGAGACCTTCGATGGATTTGCGTGTTGTCGTCTAGATTGGATCTTTTTGTGTTTAGGTTGTTTAAATTGTGAAGAAATCGATATGCAAGTTGGATCTTGAGGGAATTAGGGTTTGTAGATGTGGGCTGATGAGTTGGAGACATGGTGGGATCAAGTTAGGGTTGTTTGAAAAGATAATTGATTTTCTTCTGACACAAAGGTGAATTCAAGAAAATTGTTTTGTACCTGTTTCTGACACAAAATCTACCTAGAGAAGAGAGAGAAATAGAAAATGAGGAAAGTAGATGATGGAAAATGGGGTATGAAGAAGGAGAGAGAGAAGACTTGGGAATCAATCTTTATTTAGTGGCAAATAAATAACGAGTAACTATTCATTTTATCTCGGAAGTTATGTTTGGTAGCGAGCATTGATTAATATTTTGAAATAATTAACAATTAACAATTAGCGTTTAATATTTTTTACACAATGCTTGTTTAACAATAAGCAATTGATATTTTTAATTTTTCTAAACACAAAATAAAATGTTACTTGAATGAGCATTTACTAGCAACTAACGTTTACATTTAATAATTAGAAACATAGTATATCTTACTACTGCTTACTCGTACTATTTGACGCTACATAAATGTTAAAAAACAGTTTGTGCTAATATAGTTTTATTTTAGGAAAAATAATCACGAGAAGTAATTCGTAGGATCAATTTTAAGGCTTAATTCTATCAATACGTAGTATTTGATAAGCAAATTACAAAAATTCTCATCCTTTATTTATGTTTGATTATTGGGAAGAAAAAGTTTTGGTTCAAAAAGTCTCGACGGATCTAGAACCAGCTGTGAGTTATGGTCGTTTTTTCACCTCATTCCATGCTTCCTATCGACGTGATTGTCCTTAAGTGGCCATATGTTGTGTGAGCTTGGATGGTAGGGTTGCTTTGTCGATTGTGGACTCCATGAGTTCGTTGTAGTAAGATTGTTGGTTGTTGTGGATTTTTACGTTTTTTGTTCGAAATTATGTTTGTAGCACTATTGGTTGCAAGACACCCGAAAACCGATTAGACTCATAGTAATGGTGACTGCGGTCACCTCTATCATTTCAACGCCAACTCAGCATTCTCTCTCTAAAATCAGACACATGACCAATGCCCGTAGTAAGGCGATCGCAGTTAAAAAAAACATACCCCATGAAAATACACACATAAACTTTCAATTTGTATGGTTGGCCGACCGACCAAAACTTTCAATTTGGATAACATTTACCAATCTATTACAGTATTATGGAACTTCACATACTAAACCTCAGATCGATACCATCATGCTATCTAGCTAGCATAGATGATGTTGTCTTCTTGCACATTTGTATCTTCTTGTGAGAATAGAGCCACTACCCATGTGCATCTACACCCTTGATGCTTTGTGGATATTGGATATACATCATTGCTAAAGACGTGTTATAAAAAGGCAGTTCGACTTAACAATTATGTTAAAAGTGTACCCTACTCACTCCGAGCACAAAGTCCCACCAACCTTCACCACCATTAAGTACTTAACATCATGCTAGAAACAATAGAATTTTAAGGATGGTCGATCTAGTTCATCTCAAATAACTTGCAGAGATGTAAATATATCGTGCATGTGAGATTGGACAACATAAAATACTATCTAAAACACTTATTTCGAATAGGGTTACCATATTAGGTAATAACTCGCTCAAAAAACTTTGTTACGACTAGTTAAGTCAAATGAACGACTCTTCTCCTAACAAAACGTACAATTAAGTTCCTGTGTAACGTCGGCCAGAAGCAAATGGAACCAAACAACGAAAATGTTCATCATATCAAATCTCATAGCCTAGCTTCTCTAGTGTAATGTCGAATAATCAATAGCATTGATCTCCATAGACGTTGCTTACACATATCTTATTGCATCTAGGCCATTATAACAACCTCAATAAGTCAATGGACCATCAAGAAAAATAATTGATGACGTATAGTAGATATACCAAGCCTCCGGGCTTGGGTCACACTATCATTTAGGCTTCTGGGCCCAACATCAACAAGTCAGGGACCGAGACTAAGCCCAATCTGCATTGGCTACGGCCCGGACACAGCAAAACGGACGCGGACCTAACTATAGGATACCTCCGTCCACGGAAAACACACGCGTCCGTACACACGGTTACTGCGGAACCTTGCCCGACAAGGGACCCACTCTGACCACTAACGAAACTGAAGGTCTACGAAAACTATGATCCGGTGGTCTTGGTGAGTCAAACCACATGATAGCCATTTCTAGAGAGAGAAAGTAGTTAATGTGAAGAATGACATTGTGTATAATTTATTGGAAAAATTATGAAGGTTTACAAATGACTTGCAAAATGCCCAAATGACCAACCCCTCTATGGAAGCCATAGAGGGGTATTTTATAGCCCATACGCTCTGAAACTATACATATTGCCTATTCTAGTCCTCGCGTTAGTGACTAATGATAAACTAATATAATCAGTAATGTACGTCACGTAAAAGTGAATTCCCAACAATCTTTCCACCCCGGGAGGAAACATTTACAGAATTAACTTACAATAAAATTCTTATCAAAGTACATAATGAATAAGACAGAACTTCCATGTAGCTTATATGCTGATGACGTCTCTGTGGTGTTTGACTTCAAGTCTGCATCCAACATGAATCATCTTTGTATCCTTTGTAAGAGAAAATATTGTAATAAGGCACGAACTAAGGTAACCCATCCACTTTCTGTTTAAAGGGAAGCTTCTGAATTGCTTCCCCTAATTCCGTGCCAACATATCCTTGATTTAAAGCTTTAAAAAAGCTTCCTCCCAAACTAGCAAATGAATCAGCTTCTATTTCCCCCCTAATTCAACCACCAAAAAAAAAAAAATTTTATCATTTTTAGAAGCTTTCAAAGCTTCCCCCCCAAACTAGCAATCCTCTCTTGAGCAGTTTCAAAGCTTACTAACAAGCTTAGAATAATTAAGTGCACATCGAAAAAAAACCCCCCCTTGGTAAAGGAATACCACAATCAAATGTTACTGCCCATTAAGAATATTAGTCATAATGATTAGATCATTTGTAGGGTAAGCATTATCTGGATCAGCAATAACAAAAAATTAATAGTAAAAAAAGATATGCCAATTTACGTATCTAGGTTATCTCACTTTGGATAATAAACCCTAAAGAACCATGCAACACCCGCACGACAACCGCCACGCTCTCCCATAACTAACAACATCACCCCACCCCCTTGCCTACCCTGCCATTCCCCCCTCCCCAGGCTCCCTCCCCCAAACCACCACCCCTGGCGCCGCGCCTTCCCCCATCAATCCCCCACCTATACCCCTCCCGCCCATAACCCCCCACAACACCCCCACATCCCATTATAAACCACCCCCAAGCTACCCCGAACCTACCAGTTGTGAACACACCGCAAACTAAACGATCAACACACACCCCTATCCCCATGTCACTGTATCAAATAAAGCAAAAAAAAGATCTCAAGTAAATCACAACCCCCATTAGTCTGAAGAAAAGCACCCAAAATCCCACAGTTAAAAATGCGCTCAACAACTCTGGGTTAGACATTAGTCTACCCGCATTGCCTAACTTTAAAGAAACACAAGAAAGTAAGCTCTAATGATCACGCTTTCAAGAACAAGAATGGCAAAGTCGACAAGGTGAATCTTCTCCTTCCAAGCTTGTTTCACAAGTCGTGAATCATGCAACACCTTGTATAGGACTTGATGCAATATACTTAGCAGTAACATGTGTGAGGATAAATTAATGCACAGATCCAACCCGAGAAGAAACAATTGCTATCAACTCTCTAAATCTCTACTCATAAACCTCTCTCAGTAGTACGCACATTTAACCAACTCTTGTAGTCTTATTGAAGTAACGCAACTTACGAAGTAAACCAGAATAGCCACACTAGAGAACTATAAGGAAAAAAGTTCCCCTTACATTGTCGACATACGTCTTGCGCTACATGTTGGAAAGAACTGTGTAGAGAATTTTTGGCTCCAACAAATATCACAAGAAACGCCAATACTCCACCCAAAGTATGAGACTTTCATCACGCCCCTCTTGCGAACATACCAACTAACGTCTTCTACCGTGGAACTGAAGTAACATACACGTAGCTCATTTAAGTGAGTAGTTATCCAGGTCTTCACCATCCACCCCATGACTGCTAGGGAAAACTCGAATAAACCAATGTCTTCATAATTAAGCTCGAGCAAGTTATCATTGAAGAGTCATGCAGCCAGCAACCCCAGACTTCAAGATAAAAATAAGAAACACGCTTCGAAAAATGGCACTTCAAATCTCAAATAAGTATACCCGATCAACCCAACTGTCACAAAAATAATTCCTAATCTAGCCTTTAATTTTCTGATTCTTTATCGCAAATTGAATCCCGTTCTCTGTCCACTTAAAAATCTCACATAGTCCTTTGTCATTTTAGAACACGCTCAATTACTATGTACTAGAATTATTTTAGTTAGAACAAAAATAATTCCAGCCCAATATGTGATTATAATCGGTCCATTTCGAGACTTAGTTTGAACCGGCCCCATGTCAATCCAACCACAGACTCAAATCAGTATTTAAACAATCTCACCCTAATTATTCTCATACATACACAACCATAATCTTATCACATCCGCCCCCACCTACATACTTCCAGTCACCAAACTCATATGTCATATCTTACTTATTACTCCATCTCCCCTCACTCCAATAATAGCAGATCAAAACACCTTCACCAAATAAAGATGCATCACAACCAAACTCATAATTAGACCCAAATGAACACCACTTCACCACATCTTCTTTTATACTTCATAAACGAATCTCAACATCACCCCCACCTAACTGATATCAATTAGGAATCGAAGATATACAAGAATGACCAAGATATGTCTTCAAGATCTCTATGAGGTCTCGGGTAGGTGGTATTTTATTTTTGTTCTTGTTTTGAGTCTCGAACTGAATCAAAGAAAATATTATAATCCAAGTGTTATAAATATTTCTTTATGTTCGAATTTTAAAGATGAATCGGTGATGGAATCGTGTTAAATCTTTGATAAGATTTTGGTTTATTAGGCCAAAACACGAATCTGAGATCATTGTTTTGTATTAATGTGATCGAGTCTAGTTGTAGATTGGAGATGGGATGAGATGTGGAAAAATGTAACGATGAGGTAGGTAGATCGAGTCGGATTTGTTGAAATTGTAATTGTGATGAGAGTGTAGGCTGTTGATTATGATGTTGATTATTGTTGAGTTTGACCGGGTCAACTCGGTAAATACCGAGTTGACTCGGTTTGGTTTAGTTCGACCTTAAACTGGTTCGGCTCACAAGGGTGACCAACTCGTTTGGTCCACAAATTTTTAAAACTCGTTCGGTCCTTATTGAATTTTTCTCGTTCGGCTCACATAAATCATAACTCGTTCGGTTCTCTTGGTTTGAACTGGTTCGACCCTCAAAAATCTTCTCGTTCGATCCTCATAGGTTCAAACTCGTTCGGTCCACATAAGAAAACACTCGTTCGATCCTTTAAGGGTGGTCACTCGTTCGGTTCTCATAGTCTCCACTCGTTCGGTCCACAAAATTTTACACTCGTTCGGTCCTCCTCAAAACAACTCGTTCGGTCCCTCTTGGTTTCTACTCGTTCGGTTCTTATAGTCTCCACTCGTTCGGTCCACAAAATTTTACACTCGTTCGGTCCCTTTTGGTTTCGACTCGTTCGATCCACAAAGTGTGAAGCTCGTTCAGTCCTCAAACAAGTTACTCGTTCGGGTGTGCTCGTTCGACTGTCATTGTTGTCCTTCGAGTCTACTTGTTATTTTGTCATCTTGAGATAACAAAAAAAAAACATGACCATACCTGATTAATTGGAAGACCTTGGAAACCAAATAAGGACCAAAAATATTCATAAATAAAGCGAAACAAAAGACACCAGTGGCTTCTTTATACCCAACACAGCCACCAAATAAGCCGAAAATAAGGACGAAATAAGCCAGAATTTATTTTGATGAGTATAGACATGAAACCACAAGTAACAGATGAAACCACAACTGGCAACATGACATATTCAAAAGACTGACACTATTTTAAATAACATATTTAAAAAGTGACAGATTTCTAAATAAGTTAAAGATTAGTAGACCAATAAACCAATCGGTTACAAACATCAAAACCGACCAAGAGTATGTTGCCCATGGCTCTTGCGATACAATTGAGGATCCACTCAGCTATGATTCCCGTTGTAAATTGTGAGTCCAACAACCACATGACATAGCCATTTCTATGAGAGAGAAAGAAAGTGAAGAAGATGACTTGTGATAAGCTGTGAAGGAAATGGGACTGAAGGATAACAAAAGACTTGACAATGCCAAAACGACTCACCCCCACTATGGATAGCCATAGAGTGGGTATTTAAAGCACTACAAAGTCGCCTCTCAACTATACACATAGTTGCTCTATTCTAGTCCTCACCGTATTGACTAAGAATATAACTAGGTAATTCTGTAATGTCGTCACGTAAAAGTGAATTCCCAACAGAAACAAACAAAATATTAGGAAACCCTAATATTTTGTTCGCCTATAAAAAGGGACCTTTTGACACAATGAACAGTAGGATTTTCACACTCTACATACACATACTTTCTCTCTCTACATGTTTACTTACTTTCACTCTGGAGCCTAACCGTGGGGTCCGTCCTCACGGTAAGATTAACGGTTTATTTGATTGTGCAGGAAATCATCACTTCTCTTGCTCTAGTACAAGATCTAATGCTCAAATCATTCGGGAGCTCGGCCCGACATATAATTTGAGTCTTATTCTAAACCATACACTTATTTTGTACTAACAAGTGGCGCCATCCGTGAGATTGCAACGTAACCATGTTTTCTAAAATACTCATCATGAGCACTCACGAACAACACACCCCAACTGTTCCCACGTCCGCCGTGCGGAACACTGGGGGAAGAAGTGGCTCACAACGTCTCGAAGAGCTATCCTGACGTGAGGTCCCCTAATATAATTGTGCACTCAAAAATTTACACCACTCTTACCACTCATTGCCATGACAAGATTCAAAAAGAAAAAGCAGCAGCAAGATAAGCACTAATGCGGTACAAGGCACGCCTACTGCTACGCAACAAAGAGAACCGGGAAAAAATTCAAAGTGAAATCATGAAGAGATCGCATTAACTCCGAATCCAAGACGCCAACGCCATAGACAGACAGCCAAAAAGGAAGGCATGAAAATAGGCCTCCCAAAGCCCGACAGCCCGTCTAGCCATTTTCTCCAAAAGACTCAAACAAAACAATAACCTCCTCTCACCTACGGAACCCAAGGCCGTAGGAAGGAGATAGGATTGTGAGTACACATACAGGTTATTGCATACACACAAATAAACGCAAGTGCATCTGTCAACGTATACATGACAAGCCACCTAGACACCACATAAAAATATCAGTTCCCAATACCACACTAAAGGAAAGCGAGAGGTGCAACAAGAAGACACACACATAGGAGTGCATACGTCCGTCCCGGTAACAACTGCGGATATTCGGAGAGTATACAAGACCAGTGAAGGAGTCACTGAAAAAAGTACCAAACACTACAGACAGACACCAGTGTGAGGAGAGTACACAAGGTCACACCACTGTCAAGCATGCTCACTCTACCACTCCTTGGATCACAGTGCTGTTACACACAAGAAACCCTTTCTCACCTCAGTCACCTTGCATTTCAAATTCCCAATAGACTCAAGGATGCTCCCAGCCCGTCAAGACATAATGAATAGAAGATTCGGGATCCAAAGACACATATTTTAACACAAAGATGATCCAAGTGCGGCTTAAAGTACATGTTCGACGCATCAGAACAGATAATGGAACTGAATTTGTTAATCAAACTTTGCGTGAATATTATAAGAAGGTTGGTATCTCTTATGAAACATCTGTTGCTCGCTCTCCACATCAAAATGGCGTCGTTGAAAGACGAAATCGTACGCTAATTGAAGTTGCCCGCATAATGTTGATTTATGCAAAAGCTCTGTTAGCCTCAAAATATTGAGTCGAACATGAAGTTCGTCCATTATGTATGTTAGTCTCGGTCAATCAATTAGTTAACGTTGTAATAGCAAAGTATCGGGAATCGAGCTCGATAGTTAATCTAATATTGTATATGTTTTGGGTTTAATCCCAAGCAAAACCCAAGCCCAAGTCCTAGTCAAATATCTTGAACGTCACTTTATGTGTCGGGGTATATAAGTAACTTTTCCACCTAGGAAAAGTTAGTTGATTTCATTTATAATATTTCACTTTTCTATATTCTCTCTTAACTCTCTCTCTCTTCTTTCTCTCTCTAGAAATCAACACTCCCTTTCTCTTTTCTTGCTCGATTCGTGGTTGTTATATGAAGTGGAAGTGTTAATAAGGATCCTACACACCGGTTGCCAGTGTCTTCAAAAGACTCAAACAAAACAGACCTCCTTCGCCTAGGCCCATGCCGCGGAAGGAGGGTGGTGTGTTCAATAGGTTAGGAGGAAAAGAACGAAGTGCATATGCACGTTCTGACGGCCGCCACCAAAGTTCCCACGAAAAGGAAATCGAGGAGCAACCAAGAGAGCATCATCATAGGAGCACGTCGTCCCGGGAAACTGGCGGATATTCGGAGAGTGAAGACAGTGAGGGAGGCCACTGGAAGTCCAAATCAAGAAGACACAGATCAAACACCCACGAAGATGATCTCTCTCAGCCTTGGACATGCGAGGAAAGAAACCCCTTCACACCTCGTATCCGGCATTTCAATTTCCCAAGGACAAGGATGCCCAGCCACGTCAAGACATATGATGGAAGCGAGGATCCGAAAGATCATTTAAAGCTATTCCAGGCCGCGACAAAGACAGAGAGGTGGGCAATGCCAACATGGTGTCACATGTTCAACTCAACGCTCACCGGAAACGCTAGAGTCTGGTTCGACAAACTCCCAAGGGAATCCATTGACAGCTATGAAGATTTGAGAACAGCATTCAGGGAAAATTATCTCCAAGAGAATCCACGGAGGACTTTATGGAAAGATACAAAGCAGAATTCTTGGATGTGAAAGGAGCGCTGGAATGCATGAAGATCTCCGGATAAATGCACGGTATAACCCATCCCGAGCTGATCAAGCGTTTATACGAGAAAATTCCGAGGTCAATGGACGAAATGTACAGGGTGACTACGTCTTTTCTGCAAGGGGAAGTTGCCGCATTCAGTCATAGTCGGAAAAAAGCACCCGCGCCATGGAAACAGCCAGAAGGAGGAAACAAGCCAAACTTTAAAAAGGGTTTCAAAAATAAGCAAAGATCGGATCGGAAGCCAGATAGGTTTTCACTCCTTACGAAAACCCCGAAAGAAATTTTCGCTCTAGAAAAAGGAAAATTCAAGGCTCCGCCACCAATGGTAACTCCTGCGGAAAAAAGGGATCCGAACAAATATTGTGAATTCCACGCGGATACGGGGCATAGCACGGACGAATGCATGCAGCTGAGGAAACAGATAGACGAGATGATCAAGTCAGGCAAATTGTCGCAATTCATCAAAGAATTAAAGCAGAGCGACAAGCCAAAGGCACAAAAGAAGGGGGAAACGGCCGGAAAAGACAAGCCCCTAGCCATCTTGATGATTCAACCATGGGAGAGGGTAGCAAAGCAAAGGGTCACCCAGAGTTTCTCTCCGGAGACAACAATCTCTTTTCCGTCTTTAGGAGAGGAAGACGGAACGGAAGGACCAATGATCATCGAAGCTGAAATAGGAGGGCACTTCGTACACCGGATATACGTGGACGGAGGTGCGTCCTCAGAAGTTCTATACGAACATTGCTTCGTCAGGCTCCGGCCAGAAATAAGAAGCCAGATGATCCCAGCTACCACATCACTCATAGGATTCAGTGGAGAAACCATTTGGCCGATAGGCCAGATATCCCTACTAGTAAAGATAGGTGACGAAGAGCATTCCACTTCCGCATGGATGAACTTCATGGTTATCAGGTCACCATCTCAACACAATGGAATAATAGGCAGAACGGGTATAAGAAAGATCCGTGCCGTACCATCCACGGCACACGGAATGTTAAAATTCCCGGTAAAAGGAGGAACGGTAACGATACGAAGCAGCAGAGTCATCCCGATGGAATGTGCAATGATCTCCGGACCTAGCACACAACACCCCGTGACCAGTCAGGTGTTGGAGGAGAAGATAAAAGTGGCCATTCATCCTGAATACCCCGAGCAAACAATAGCCATAGGATCTACCCTAACAGAAAAAGGACGCAAAGAACTATGTGCTTTGCTCAGACAAAACCTGGATGTTTTTGCCTGGAAGCCAGCAGATATGACGGGCGTCCCGCGGCACATGGCGGAGCACCGCCTAAATGTCCGAGAGGGATGCCCACCTGTCAGACAAAAGAAAAGGGGGCAAGCGCCGGAAAGAAATAAAGCGATCCAGGAGGAAGTGGAAAAATTGGTAGATGCCGGAATCATGAAAGAAGTCCACTATCACAGCTGGCTATCCAACCCGGTCATGGTCAAGAAACACGATGGGAGTTGGCGAATGTGTGTGGATTTCAAAGATCTAAACAAAGCATGCCCTCAGGATGGTTATCCCTTGCCGAAGATAGATTGGAAAGTAGAGTCTCTCTGCGAATACCCTTTTTGGACACATACAAAGGGTACCACCAAATCAAAATGGCAGAGGAAGATGAAGAAAAAACAACATTCATCACGAGCCAAGGGATATTCTGTTACACAAAGATGTTGTTCGGCCTAAAGAATATCGGGGCAACCTATCAACGCTTAGTAGACAGGGCATTCCAAAAGCAGATCGGACGTAACCTGGAAGTATATGTTGATGACTTGGTCATAAAAAGCCTTACGGAAGAAGAAATTATCTAAGTCATAGCAGAAACATTCAAAACTCTCCGGCAAATAAATATGAAGCTAAATCCAAAAAAGTGCACATTCGGAATGCAGGAGGGGATGTTTTTGGGCTACAAAGTAAACGCTGAAGGACTAAAAGTATGCCGAGATAAAGTAGACGCGGTCCTTAGCCTACCGTCTCCGGGATGCCTTAAGGACGTACAAAAGCTGAACGGGAAACTCACAAGTTTAAATAGGTTTCTATCAAAATCAGCTAAAAATCACTATCGTTCTTCAAAACCCTGAAGAAGTGCACAAAGAAGAGCGATTTCCAATGGACTCAGGAGGCCAACGTATCCTTCAAACAGATGAAGAAACTCATAGCGGAACTCCCAATGCTGACTGCACCAAAGGAAAAGGAAGAGCTAATCATATACCTAGCTGCGGCCAAGGAAGCTATCAGCGCAGTCTTAATGACCGAAAGGGGGGGGCAAGCAATTGCCAGTGTACTTTGTGAGTCGTTCCCTACGAGGGCCGGAGATCAATTACACCCCCATGGAAAAATTAGTATTAGCCTTGCTCAGCGCAAGCAGACAGCTGAAAAGGTACTTCCAGGCACATGCAATTGTTGTAATTACGGATCAGCCGATAAAGCAATTATTGTCAAAATAAGAGATCAGCGGGAGGATGCTAAAGTGAAAATTTGAGCTACAAGGATATGACATCCAATACAGGCCAAGGACATCGATAAAAGTACAAATATTGGCATATTTTATCGTAGAGCGATCGGATGAAGAATCCCCGGACGAACCCATAGCAGAGCCAGAAGAATTACCGGAACCATGGACTTTGTTTACAGATGGGTCATCCTATATAGATGGTTCCGGAGCCGGGCTGATATTGAAAAATCCAGAAGGAGTTGAATTCACGTACGCCATGAGGTTTAGGTTTGAGGCTACCAACAATGAAGCTGAGTATGAAGCATTAATAGCCGGTCTCCGGATCGTAGAACAAATGGGCGTAAAAAACCATCAAGCAAACGTAGACTCTCACCTTGTAGCAAACCAGGTCAATGGCTCTTACGTAGCAAAGGAGTCAGGTATGGTTCAGTACTTGGAAAAAGTAAAAATGCTCGCAAGTAACTTAAAGGAATTCTCCATCAAACAAGTACCGCGGAGCGAGAACAAGAAGGTGGATGCCCTAAGCAAGATCACATCTATAAGCTTCGTACACCTCAATAAGCAAGTACTTGTAGAGGAATTAAAGAAAAAAGTCTATACATGAGAAGGAGGTCCTCGCTATAGTGGAAGAGGAAGGGCAAACATGGATGACACCCATATGCGAATACCTTACAAAGGAAATCCTTTCGGAAGACAAAAAGAAAGCAAGGGTGGTACGTCGCAAGGCATCCCGGTACACCATGATCAATGAAACTTTATACAAGAAATCTTTATGGGGACCGTGGCTCCGGTGCGTCGGACCACTTCAAGCAAACTACGTCCTTAGAGAAATACACAAAGGATCCTGTAGCATGCACTCCGGTCCTAGATCCATGGTCGCCAAGGCCATCCAAATGGGATATTACTGGCCAACAATGCATACGGATGTGCGGAAACTAATAAGGGAATGCAATGATTGCCAAGTCCATCGTCCCATTTTAAGAAATCCGCAACAAAACTTAACCCCCATTACGTCTCCATGGCTATTCTATAAATAGGGGATCGACATAGCTGGACCCTTCCCGGAGAGACCAGGCAAAGTCAAGTTCTTAATAGTAGCTATTGACTACTTCACCAAATGGATTGAAGCAAAGCCTGTTGCGACTATCACAGGCAATCAAGTAAAGAAGTTCGTATGTAACAACATTGTTTGCAGATTTGGCCTACCAGGGGAAATAGTATCGAATAATGAAAAGCAGTTCCGTGATAACCCATTCAAAGCCTGGTGCGAAAAACTGTGTATCTGCCAGTGTTTTGCCTCCGTGAAGCACCCACAAGTAAATGGCTTGGTCGAAAGAGCAAACAGGAGTCTGGGAGAAGGAATCAAAGCTCGATTGGATGAAAGAAACAAGGATTGGATAGGAGAACTCTTACACGTCCTATGGGCACACCTCACCATGATAAAATCAAGCAATGGAGAGACACCGTTTTCACTAACATACGGCACAGAAGCAGTCATACTAGCAAAGATAGGCATGCCAACACTCCGGACTGCGAAAGTAGACCTGACGAAGAATGACGAAGCCTTGGAAATAAACTTGGGCCTCATAGAAGAAAAAAGAGAACAAGCAACAATTCAAGAGGCAAAAAGTAAAGCTAAGATAGAGAAGTACTACAACTCTAAAGTCCGAAGCACAAGCTTCAGGCCGGGGGACATGGTCTACCATAGCAATGATGCAAGCCACGCCAAGGACGGAGGAAAACTTGGCCCTAAATGGGAAGGACCATATGAAATTACGGAGTCATTTGGAAAGGGAGCCTACAAGCTTAAGGATCGCAATGGAAATGAACTTTCGCGAACATGGAACATCTGTAATCTTAAAAAATGCTATATGCATGAAGTGTAAGCACCCGCCCGACACGTATGATGTTCCAGAGGGCAATATTTTAATTTCTCTTTATTTTATAATGTCTTTTGAATATTAATGAAAAAGTGGGGATTAGCTACCCTCACCAGTTTTAAAGTCCTTAAATTATTACCACTTTGCAAAGTTATATCAACTATTAAGACGCGCACGCAAGGAGCCACGCTCCACAATAATATTATCCCGGATAATAAAAGGTTGAGCAACCTCAAAATTAGCTTGGGTGTATAAGAGGTATTGCAAACCCGGCACCGGGAGAATAACCCACAAATATTCACAAGACTATCTATTACGAACGTACAACAGTAATAATAAAAAGGTAGCAATATTATAACCTGTGAAAAACATCCTTGTTATAATAAAGACGGACGCACCAGCATCCACCTAAAAACATGTTTAACATGATAAGCTAGAAACCGCAACAAAAAGGCCAACACACGGCCGCGGTAAAAAAGCAAACGTTCATATTACATACAGGCCGCAAACAGAAATAGCCACATACGGCCACGACATACAAAAAAGAGAAAAAAGATCTAAGTGTTCAAGATACAACAGCAGACCACATGCGGTCATGGCATGGAGATAAACTAAAGGCAACAACGCTCAAGATGGGGGACGGCAACAACACTTCCCAAGGCTTCATCTGTGTCTTCTTCAGCATAATCCTCAACGGAGAGAGGGGCCGCAGAAATACTAGCTTCACCCACCCAAGTCTGGGAAGACAGAGGCGCAGAGACTATCTCTATCATCAGCTGGCGAAGACCCGCGGTATGCTTCTTAGCCCCCTCAGCACGAGTATGGACATTCATCAAAGCAAAAGATAGGGAGGTCTCCCCGACGGTCGTTTTGTCACCAGCATGATGAATGGGAATATAAAACTGCTCAATGTACGGTTGTAAGGAAGCAGCTTCTGAAAGTTTAGCAAGGGGTCCGTCTAGAAGAAATCAATCAAGAACTTCATCCATCCCAGCATCCTTTTTGGATTTCAACAGATCCACCAAGGGGAAGTGTGCGTTTTCAAGGGCCTTAACCGCGTTAACATAATTTGCGCTGGCAACTTCTGGGTTATAAGCATCAACCACGGAAAGACTCCTCCCGACAACCCCATGCTCATGACCGGCCTCTAAACCTTCTTGCATGACAAAATCAATGCCCCAGCCTAAATCGTGACCAAGAATGCCCTGGTACTCTAAATATTTCAAGCACTTAAGGAGAGCAAGTTGTATCCCATGGGTCAGAAGCCACCTCCTTCCGGCAAAAAGAGTCAAGTAGGTGGGATAAAATTCCCCCTCCAGATGGTCGGAGACATCCATCACATGTGCCTCAAGCTTGACCACACGGTTGTACAACTCCTGAGCATGCTCTTCCTGCTGAACTTCCATTTTCTCCTTGAAATCCTGAAAACCGGCACGAAGAGAAAAAACCTACAAAAGCAAGAACACTTGTAAAAAAACATGTAAATAGATACATGCAGAATAAAAGGTGTGGACATACCTCAGAGGCAAGCCTATCTTGCTCAGATGCCAATGAAGTAATCTTAGTCCCGGCCTCGGCACATGCCACCTTTGCGTCATCTAGGGAAGACGCAAGATGAGTGGCGCGGGAGTCAAGCAAGGAAATGTCATTATCCTTCTGAGTGATGGTGACCTTGAGAGCTGACACCTTCGCGGTCAAGGTAGACTTCTCTCCAGATAAGGAAGATACTTGATCACGGAGGCGGATAACCTCCGCGGCTTCAGCCTCCTTCTCAGCCAGCTGAGACTTCAACCTGAGGATCTCCAAGTCCTTCTCCCCCAACAACTTACCACGTGCAGCATACTTAGCATTGAGTTTTTCTTTAAGCTCCAACTCATGCTCCATACGAGACCTCACCTCTGACCCAAGGCATATTTTCCGTGTTGCCCCTACATTAAACTCCGTATATAATTGGTCACAATCCATGGAATAGAGAGAAGCAAAGAAGGCGGGGGTAGCAACGCGGTCCACCAAGGTACGGCAGGAAAAGCCATCGTCCAACAATGAATCATTGGTAATGTTCCACCTAGGAACATACCAACGCTTCGCCTCAGAAGGGTCAAAGGTAGCAAGCTCATAGAAAGAATCATCAGATCCTTCCGACTCCTCAAGTTGGGAAGGACCAGCCAGATCCGGATTAACATCCGCGGCGAGCTTGGCCTTAATGGAGGTTGTGGTGGTAGCGGCAGTATCTACTAGAGCACTCAAAGTGCTAGAGCTGCAAGGATAAAAAAAATCAATGATTAGGAAAAGGTGCGGAAATTCAGAAAGTACTTAAGGATGCGTATATATACCTCCCTATAGTAGTATGGATCTGGAGGCTCGCTTAGGCAGATAAATCCACAAAACTTGCACTTTCTTGAAGAGGGGCAACAGAGTGAGTAACAGACTATTCCCGGGCTAACAAACGAGAGCCTACCGGCATAATCTGCTCCAAACCAGCAAGGGTTTTACCTCCGGTACCAAAAGCAAGGGAAGGGTGGTCCGTCCTCAACTTTTTAGCAGGGAGAACGTCGCTCTGCCTTGTCGGTCTTTTCTTATTAATCTTTTTGGGTCGCTCCGTAACAACCTCCTCCTCACTCTACCTCACCATGGTCGTACCCTCATCCGGGTCTGCTAACTCTAGATAAGCATTCTCTTCAGCAACATCTTCCTGCCCTCCTTCAGTCAGAGCATGGATCTCCGTGGCCGCGACAGAACTACTACCTCCAGCTGCAGGAATCACCAGAGGCATAAAGAAATGTCGGGTACTCTCTACTAATGTCACCTGATCATCCCCCTTCTGAACCTCCACAGCCCGGACCTTCTAAGGGTCAGCAGTCTTGATAAAATCCAACAAGCCCATATCTACAAAATAAACATCAAGTAATCAGGTTTTATAATATAAAAGTACCACTACTAAAAGGAAATGACACCCACCCGTTCCGTCAGGACGCTCAAAAGCCGGATAAGAATTTTCTTCAAAAGGATAGTACGGGCTCAAACCCACAAGGCATAAGAAGCACTCCGGATACCGGCGGAAAGGAGCCTTATGGCTTTCAAGAAGTTTAACGGTTTTCTCTTGATGACCAATAAGATAGGGAGCCAAATCCTTTTCTAGGACACCTCCCGTATATAAAGGGACGGAAATGGGAAATATGCAAGAGTCAACCCAGAAAAAATGGTCCGCCCAATTTTTTATGGAGTTCGGAGGTTTTGGAAAACAAGACGGAGCCGAAGTAGAACGCTTAGCAAAGGAAAACAACTCATCACTATACGTATGGGTGTATAAAGCGCGGAACACGGTCACTGAGTGGGAAAGGTCGAGCACACGCGTTAGAACTTCAAAATGGGACACCCGGACCGCGCCAAAAGGCGATAATTGAGAAATATGCACACAAAAGTATTTAAGGACCGCCATAAAAAACTTTGTAAACGGAATCCTATAACCACAAACGTTAAAAATCCTAGTATATATGCCTACTTTACCGGTTGGGAACTGGGCAATAGTTTTATCACGCCCCGGAGCAGTGGGATGAACCTCAGCCAGAATATAAAAGCTTTCGCAAAACCTATCTACCATCTCTTGGGTCATAATAGAATATTTAGCAAAACAATTAGCCATTTGGGAGTTCGAGTGAAGGGAAATGCTGACCTTAATTTTGAAAAACCCTAAAAAGGAAGAAAACGATGCGCGGACGTATGCTAAAGATGAAAAGCTTGAAGAAATCAACAATGGTGGAAAGTAGAGTTATGGAAAAGGAAATAGTAAAAACATAAGGGGGTATTTATACCCTTGGTGCATTTATACCTACCCACAGCCAGATGATGCCACGTGTAATCAACTTATATGATCAACGATTGAGTTTAGCCTAGGGAGCAGTTAAAACAGTTGTAAATACGTCACATCAGTCAGAAAATAAAAAGACGGCATCGGTCCACGTCACCTAAACATCACCAACTTGATGAGGAAGCTTTGCGGAGAAGACATGTGATCACGGAAAGCGGCAAACCATACTAATGAAACCGGAGTCTAGCATTGATCATCGCACGCAGGACATGGTTTGTAGGCAATATCATACTAGACTGGGGGGACTTGATGACGTATAGTAGATATACCAAGCCTTCGGCTTGGGTCACACTATCATTTAGGCTTCTAGGCCCAACATCAACAAGTCAGGGACCGAGACTAAGCCCAGTCTGCATTGGCTAACGCCCGAACACAGCAAAACGGACGTGGACCTAACTATAGGATACTTCCGTCCACGGAAAACATAAGCGTCCGTACACACGGTTACTGCGGAACCTTGCCCGATAAGGGACCCACTCTGGCTACTAACGAAACAAACAAAATATTAGAAAACCCTGATATTTTGTTCGCCTATAAAAAGGGACCTTTTGACACAATGAACAATACGATTTTCTCACTCTACATACACATACTTTCTCTCTCTACATGTTTACTTACTTTCACGCCGGAGTCTAACCGTAGGGTCCGTCCCCACGGTAAGACTAACGGTTTTTATTTAATTGTGTAGGAAATCATCTCACTTCTCTTGCTCTAGTACAAGATCTAATGCTCAAATCATTCAGGAACTCAACCCGACATATAATCTGAGTTCTATTCTAAACCCTACACTTATTTTGTACTAACAGTTATGTTTAGAAGAGGTATGATATCATCTTTTGTATACTCTTGTATAACATGTTATGTGTCTTTTGTTTTAATCTGTTCACCAATGGTTTTCCTCTTTTAGGACAGTTCTTATATGTTTTGTACTTCTACTTAATAAACTAAAACTTGCAAGTGAAAGAGAATATTGTTCATACTATTAAATTTCATTCTACCTATATCACACGATGGGTCACTTGCAGGTGAAAGAGAATATTGTTCATATTAAATTTCATTTTACCTATATCGTCTTTTGGATAGTTCTTATGGGTTTAGCATATCATATATATGCTAAACTTGAAGGATCCTAGTTGAATCTCTAGTATTGTCCCTTTTGTATCACGCACAACATTTTCTTCTATATCTCAAACATTAATGTGGAGTGTAGGTCCGTAGCCTCATTTTTAACTGTTTTCATCTCATTAATCATGTTTATTTGAATTGCCGTTATGTGAAAAATCCTCTTAACAATTCTTAGAAGTTTTTACATATCATAGTTAAGGATTGGCCTGGATATGTGTACATTTGGTATCTGACTCAAATACTCAATAGAAGTTGGCCGTATTGCAGGTTTTGAACTTGGAATATGTTTTTATGTGCATCTGTGGCCAAGGATGTTTTATTGAACATGTAAGGTGTGCCCTTTTATACATGTTAATACACATAACTTTTTATAGATGTGTAGAATAGAAAACTCATTATTGTTTCGTGACAAATATATGATTTCATGCCAAAAAGTTTTCTGGTGACCTTTTTTCCCATGCAAAGACTGTTTTGCCCCTGGCTGTGGTAATTGATGGTCTTACTTGTTATGACATAAAGTATTACTGTACTTGTTTGACTATGACATATTTGCACAAGTTGCAGAGTATATTTGCACAATCTCCACTAGTAAGAGAAGGACCCTAATCAGAGTATATATACTATGTAATGAGAAAATTGTGTATTGTGATCATCACACCCTCAAGTGGAACTTTTTAATTGGATCCCTTGAGGCCTGGTCTCAGAAGCAATTATATTCAATATTGTTGAGCATGTGCCCTGTTTTCTTTTATGCCGATACAAGTGAACCAAAACTTCGTTCCATTTTGTCAAAAGAGTTATCAAGAATCTTTTTGATCATATACATTCAAATTGCTGAATGTAAAAAAGTCTCCTGCGCGTTATATATTTAACAAGGAAATGTGTTAGCCTTAATTATATTAAGTCAAACAAGAATGTTATCGGTCTTAGAAAGTCAAACTAGGCCTTGAATTGTAATAGGCTAGTCGGGTTCAACAGGCTTGGATTGTAATCTAATATTGTCCGTGTTTCGGGCTCAAAACCCAAGTTAAACCAAGCCCGGCCCGTTTAGAAAGCCCAAGTGCCAAGATAGCAAGGCATGAGTATAAAATCCCTTCACCACACTTGGTGAAGGGTGCTGGTTACATTTCTATCACTAGTAATCCACCAATTCTCTAATCTAACATTCCATCTTTGTTTCTCTCTCTACTTTCTCTCTCTAAGTTTTCTTCTTATTTTCTAGCATATTTGTAATGATTATTGTTGTGTAATGGATTAAACTAGTGGGATAACATGTGGTATCACTCGCCAAGGGGTGTTTAGTGTTTTTTTGTGAGAAATTCGTAGGTTTTTTTATTGGTTTTTCTTTGGTTCAAAAAAAGCAAGAAAAAAATCAAAGCTTTGATCTTTGTTTCATGGTTAAAAGTGTTAAAGACTTGTACTTTCGGGCTTAGATCACTTCCTTGCATCTTTACTAAGTGGTTTTAACATCATTTCGTAGCTTACAAGAAAGTTTGAAGATTTTTTCTTGGCTGCGTTTTGCCTATCTAAAGGGGTGTTCTTGCTTGCGTTTTGCCTCTTGCGATTTGCTTCAGGTTGCATTTTGCTTCGTCGTTGCGTTTTGCCTCTTGCGATTTGCTACAGGTTGCGTTTTGCTTCGCTGTTGCGTTTTGCCTCTTGCGATTTGCTTCAGGTTGCGTTTTGCTTCATCATTGTGTTTTGCCTACTGAAGACCCTTTATCAAAGTAAATCTCAACGTTATGCTGCCCAAATCGCAACAAATCTTGCGTTTTGCCTAGAAGATCTTGCGTTTTGATCATTGCGTTTTGTCTCAAGGTTGGGTTTTGATCATTGCATTTTCTCTCAAGGTTGCGTTTTGCTCATTGCGTTTTGTCTCAAGGTTGCGTTTTGCTCATTGCGTTTTGTCTCAAGGTTGCATTTTGTCTCATTGCGTTTTGACTAAAGACACTGCGTTTTGTCCATTGAAAACCCTTGTTTTGTCTCATCCGCGCATCAGGTGGTATTTAACCGAATTTGGGAATCTATTAATCATTGTCTAAACATAACAAAACATCAAATCAAACAACAAACAAAGGACTTAAAAGGACTAATCATTCAACAAACACACATTAACATCAATCGATTATTCATTCACGGTTTGTCTATTGATTTAGTAAAATCCCGTTAATTCACTTATCGGTTTAAATCAAAGATTTGTAAAATCCCGTGAACGTTAATTCATTTAAAACCGCAATCAATCACTTCATAACACTTAAGATCCGATCTCCATTTACAACAACTTCATCAAAATGTCAAATTCAAATACCAATTTGCAAACTCAATCATCGAATGCTCTTCATAATGCTATCATAGAAGCGGGTAGCAAAGATCGTCCACCAATGTTAGCACCGGGTAATTATGTTCAGTGGAAATCCAGAATCAAGAGATACATTGACGCCAAACCTAACAGTGAACTCATCCACCATTGTCTCCAAAATCCACCATACACGTATCAATGGGCTGAGAAAACAGTTCCAGTTGCTGAAGGTAGTTCTGAAACAACTACAGAGAGGTATATGGAGAACTATAAGAATGTTTCACAAGACATACGAGATCAACTGAATGCTGAAGCTGAAGCCGTTCAGATCATTCTCACAGGGATAGATAACGATATCTACTCCACAGTTGATGCTTGTCCGAATGCATGTGAAATGTGGAAAGCCATTGAAAGGTTGAAACAAGGTGAATCAATCAATGTTCAAGATCTTGAAACCAATTTATATTGGGAGTTTGGAAAATTCACATCACGGGATGGTGAATCACTTGAATCGTATTACTCACGGTTTTACAAGATGATGAATGAGCTTGTC